>OY755253.1:39395670-39595670 GCA_963576725.1 Azorinus chamasolen | reverse complement strand
TGCTTTCGACATGATAAAGATCTGATTCAACAGGTTTTGTCAAAGTATGGATTTCCTTGAAAATGTTTGCAATATTAAGATTCAGCTTATAAACATTAATGATGTTATCTTTTCTTACATAAATATTGAAACGCGGGTGGTGGCTTAATGCAGTTCGAAAGTTATGAGGAAATCTCATACTTGAGCTTTCTGCATAATGTTTGATACCCTCTGTTTTCAAGACCCTGAAATAAACATATTTTTGGTGGATGTTTTATATGGGGTTTACTGTATAGTATAGTTTCAATGGTAATAGTTTTTTTATTTTCATGTAAATATGCAACAGATGCATGTGTTGCTCGTGCGAGAAACTCATTCACGAGCCCACTATCATGAGCCCGTTGTCATGGCACCATTGTCAAGGGCCAACTGTTACGAACCCACTGTCATGAGCCCATTGTCACGAGCCCACTGTCACAAGCCCATTGTCATGAGCCCATTCTCACGAGCCCACTCACGAGCCCACTGTCACGAGCCCATTGATTTCTAGTAGTTTAACAGTATTGCCGCTAAATACGAATCCGTCATATCTTTTGCAAAGTTTTGATCCGGTTGAGACACAGTGACTGATGAAAACTCCATTTTGAAACCTTTAACCCTTCACTTGCTGAATTTTAAAATACATTTCTCCTTCTTTACCCATGTCCTGTTGTATAATTACATATATCTTCACTGTGTACAAGTATTTCGCAGTGTAATCATTGCTCTGGAGTGCACTGGTTGCACAATCAACTTGTAACTAGTGCAGACCCTGATGAGACAGCTCCTACAGGAGCTGTCTCATCTGGGTCTTCACTATTTACAGGTAGGTATATTGATGAGAATAGCAAGCGAAGGGTTAAGATATCTTAGATCTGATTTTATTCTATCGTCACAGCAACGTATTCAATTGTTTTATATGGTTTTATATAGCAATATAAGGAAATACTTATCATGCTAAGCGCGGCCTGACTCGTATTTAAAAATAGCTTGGATCCGGTTGAGGCGCATCTGGATCCGAACTATTAGACTCTCGGTCAACAGTTTCACGAACTCTTGTATATTTCAGAAGTAATAAAAATACAACAGATCACAGTTTTGGCAAACGTTATGTTTTCAGCATGATAAATGTTAACACTCAAAGGGTCAACTATCGTCCAGCTAGTCTCGGTCTCACTGGCAACCATCCAAGGCCAAGGTTAAACATAAAGTAAATGGGGTCGGCATCTGAACTAGGTTAAACCTAGTTAATAGTGCCTTTTCTCTTATCTTGCTGAAACAATTATGTGAGTGAGTGAGTGAGTTAGTGAGAGTGAGTGAGTGAGTGAGTGAGTTGGGTTTACGGCACTGCGACACTAAATGACAATTATGTCTACCAACACTCTGCTCAGCCAATTATGTCTACGAAAACTCTGATCTGTTGTATTTTTTAATTACTTCTGTTTCGTACAATTATTTGAGAAACTGTTGACCTAATAGCAAACAGTTTGGATCCTGATGAGAAGCCGAGTTATTCGACGTCTTATCTGGACCAATTAACTCTTTTCGCGCCAAATTTAAAAGTGTCGTCTGCAATAACAATCTCATATTAAATATAATTCTAAACTAAATAATAAAGATATGTTAGTAAAACATTTGTTTTTAAAAACCTTTATGACTGGGCTAAAATAATACAGAAAACAGTGTAGTCCCAGGTCAGATGCCGTCTTGAAAAGGCGGCATCTGACCTGGGACTGCACTGTTTTCAATAGTGCCAACAGGCGACATTGGCGCCGAAAGAGTTAAGTTGAGTGCAAATGCGAGTCAGGTCGAACTTAACATGATGAAGATTAAATGACAGAAAAGGGATTATAAATTGTGTCCGAGTTTGGATTGTGTGGTTAGGATCTACACTGAGATATAAAGACACATGTTCTCTTGACATGCTTCATACCTACCAATTTATAAGAGAGTAGACATTTGTATAAAGCAACCTTATAATACACGAACATGTGTGTCATGAACCTGTAATAAAGACTATTAATATAATTAATATTATTTACCTGTATTTGTATAACAGTATTATGAAACAGGGACTATTTTACTATGGCAGAAATGTAGAATCACAATTATATTATGCCATAGTCAAACACAGCAGACCCTGATCAGACAGGCTCCTATATATGCCGTCTGATTTGGGTCTACACTGTTTGCGAGTTTTATAAGGGGAAGGGTAAAAAGAACACCATTGCTTATTGCAGAATGAAAAATCTGCCTGAACTTCGATAGGAGCTTTCTGCATTACTTTCATGTTACACCAAACTTCCCTCCATCTTAACCTATTACTTTCATGTTACACCAAACGTCCCTCCATCTTAACCGTACTTTCTGCATTACTTTCATGTTACACCAAACTTCCCTCCATCTTAACCGTACTTTCTGTATTACTTTCATGTTACACCAAACGTCCCTCCATCTTAACCGTGCTTTCTGCATTACTTTCATGTTGCACCAAACGTCCCTCCATCTTAACCGTTTACTTCGTAGAGAAGCATCAAGGCGCATTTGCAACTGAAGTAGACCCAGGTCAAACAGCTCCTATGGTACATGTAACAGTTTGATCTCGGCCTGATCTGTAAGCTAACGAAATAATATAGACAGTTTCTGTCAAGATCAAAAGTTTCCTAGCTGATAACGCCATTTTTCTCCAATAGTCAGTATTTCTGACATGAATATTCAGTAGGTAAAGGGCTGAAGACCCCAGGCATATACAGTAAAACCTCGATTATTCGAACACTAAAATACGTATTATTATCGATCTTTAAGACAGGTGGCAGCTTAATGCATGGTGAAAGTCATGCAGAAAGCTCCTCTAGGAGCTTTCTGCATGACTTTCATCATGCATTAAGCAGCCACCTGCCTAAAAGGGTCTAAATTCGTTTATAACGAAAATTCGAATAATCGAGATTTTACTGTATATCCCTGTTTCACTGCATTTCCTTTTCATATGTTGTTCTATTTCAGGTCGTATAAATTAAGGACATTGACACGCCGTGATTGACGTCCTCACAATGTGGCTAAATCTGATTGTCACGTGGTTTGCCGCTACATGCATTGTGGGTAGGTAAACATGAAACAGCTGCATGCTATTCAAACAATGTCGGTATTTGTTTTATATGACACGTATCTGCTGCATAAGTTTCTTTTTTCTCTTTTGTTTTTTATTGGGTCGAGGATGGAGGTATGTCTTAACCCATTCATTTATTCCCATACAATTGAAGACCAAGTCCTTCGGACGAGACTATAAACCGAGGTTCAGTGCATCTAAAAGAACCAGAGACACTCAGTCGATAATAAGAGTAGGGCATCGCGCCCGGGTTTCTCTGTATCCTCTCCCCTCACTCTGGGGCGTCCAATTAGCCCATAGTGAGCAGAAACGGACGTTAATCAACACAAACAAACAAAACAAAACAATTGAAGAAAAACTCGTCCAGATCTTGTTTTGGAACCCATCCATTTATCATATAGAGGGGTAGGCCTACAGCTGGTATAAATCAGGTATATCAATAGGTTAAGCAAACAGTGAAGATCCAGATCAGATGCATCTGATCTGGGTCTACACTGTTTGCCTATGCCCTTTAAGGGGTACTGGGCACGAATGTGTAAATTTGTTTCCAAATAGTGTTAGTTTCTTTGCGCAAGTTTCGTTTTCAATCTATTTCAACAGTTTTCTTCTCAAAGCTGTACCAATATTTCGCATTCTCTTACAGATTGTATAGACATTCGGGTACCAGTCGGTGGTGACATCAACTTTGAACTCCCCGGATATGACGAGTGTGGCCAATACTCCCTTCTTGACCCCGAACTTATCCCCGTCATTATCATAGAAGGCCGACTGTACCCGAACATACTCCCTCTATACACGGGACGTTCAAGCATAAGTATCCTGGACACTGGATATAATCTGACTATAGGTGGCGCCACAGAGGCAGATGGCGGTTTGTACCAGATGACGTCACAAACAAAAAATGGACTGAAATGCCAGGATGTAGCATTTCAAGTGATTATACAAAGTAAGTAACCACGACTGTTTTTAACCCTGTCCCTGTTGCATATTCATATAAGAAAATATAATATCATGAATATTTATTAGCTGAAAGTTTATAATGGCATAAATACACAGGATTTTATGGTATTGGTAGGAACGGTAGAGCATGATCGATTATAATCCCATAAGCAAACAGAGCAGACCCTGATCAGACGGATCCGCTTTGTTTGCATAGCCGAAACTCGGCTTTTGTATATGAGGGAAAGGGTTAACTCTTACAAAACCATATTATATAATTAGGCTAACTCGTCTAAATTCAAATGTAAAGCACATTCATTTTCCATGGAGGAGGGATCTTGTAAAAGAAATATGTCCAGGCGGCAACCATTAACATTGCAAAGCAAACCTTGCAGTCCCAATATGTTATTATGCATTAAGCTTCCGCCTATATTAAAATCACCAGAATCATACTTATCTTTGTAGACATATTTGACTCTACACTGAGACAATGTTCAGCTGGATATCACGCATCCATTCTGAATCTTGAGACTAGTTAACGAATCTTTCCAAACATGTTTTGTATTGTTTTGTTCCAAACCTCTACCATTCTGGTCCATATTTAGCTTGAAAACCAACCTGTTATACAGTCTGAGCTTAGACCTTGGAAATACAAATACTTTTGTATTTCACAGCAAATCTTTCCCCTGCAGATGAGAATTTCGGACCATGGGGCTCGTGGAGCACGTGTGAGAAAGATTGTGACCCAAGTTACAGTCAAAACCGAACAAGGACCTGCAAACTGGATATGGGATGTGAAGACAAAGGAGGCACTGTACAGAATCGAACCTGTGACTTGACCAATCACTGCCCGCGTGAGTTGATATAAATGTTGTCTGTACGAATTATGTTCAAACCCTATACCTGATGAATACTCATGTAGGTGTAGTCGGGTAGAGATTGTGGTGAAACACTTGATAGGCTTTGGACATTGTGGCTTTAATAGCTCAATTGGTAGAGTGTTGGCATGATAGACAAAGTCCCTGAGTTCCAGTCCCAGTCGAGTCACAACTTTTACCATGTTACATTTGGCACCCAACGTAAATAACCCGCATGGTGATTTATATGATTTTTGTAGTAATAAGAAACTCGCGAAGTGTTCTTTGAGTAAGAATTGTGTAGATATGTGTGTAGTCGAGTAGAGATCGTGGTGAAACAGTTGATATGTTTAGACTGTGTGACTTGATAGCTCAGTTGGTAGAGTGTTGGCATGGTAAGCAATAGACCCTGGGTTCAAGTTACAGTCGAGTCACAACTTATTCACAACGTTACATTTGGCGCCCGACGTAAATGACCCACAGGGTGGTTTATAGAAACAAATGTAATAATAAGAAACTCGTGGAGTGTTCTTTGAGTAGGAATTCGGGACGAATTATTGTGTAGAATGTGTGTGTGTAGTCGGGTAGAGATTGTGGCAAAACAGTTGATAGGCTTTAGACTGTGTTGCTTGATAGCTCAGTCAGTAGAGTGTTGCCATGGTAAGTTAAAGGCCCTGGGTTAAAGCCCAAGTGACGGAAGTCGTGTCACAGCTTTTTCACCATGTTGCATAGGTATCATAATATATGGGCCGTCTGATCAGGATCTGTTCTGTTTGCGTATGTAATTAAATATATATCTCATTATACAGTTTAATATGGTCAATATATATGGCAACCCAGTAGTTTGTTATATGGTACTGATCTGGCGTTCTGTTATACAGAATGAACTGGTATTGTGCTATATGACACTGACCTGGTATTGTTATATGGAACTGATATTTCATTCTGTTATACGGTAATGAACTGGTATTATGTTATATGACACTGACCTAGTATTGTTATATGGCACTGATCTGTAATTCTGTTATACGGTAAAGAGCTGGTATTCTTTTATATGTCCCTGACCTGGTATTGTTATATGGCACTTATCTGGCATTCTGTTATACGGTAATGAGCTGGTATTCTGTTATATGACACTGACCTGGTATTGTTGTATGGCACTTATCTGGCTTTCTGTTATACGGTAATGAGCTGGTATTCTGTTATATGACACTGACCTGGTATTTTTATATGGCACTGATCTGGCATTCTGTTATACGGTAGTGAGCTGGTATTCTGTTATATGACACTGACCTGGTATTGCTATATGACACTGATCTGGCCTTTTTTCTGTTATATGGTAATGAGCTGGTATTCTGTTATATGACACCCACCTGGTATTGTTATATGACACTGACGGAGTGTTTATATTTGGCACAAACCTGGTATTTTTTTTTATATGACATTGACTAGGTATTCTGTTATATGGTACTGATCTGGTAATTTGTGATTTTAAGTCTGGCCTTTTTTCTGTTATATAGCATTGACCTGGTGTTCTGTTATATGGCAAAATCTAAGTGCTTTGTTATATAACTTTGACCTGGTGTTCTTCTATATGGCACTGATCCTAATATTCTGTTATATAGCACTGGTCTGCTATTCTTATATATGGCTCTGACCTGGTTTTCTGTCATACGGCACTGGCCTGATTTTTTGTTATATTGTACTGACCTTTTTTTTTGTTAATCCTGTCGTCATAGAAAAGTGGCTTCCTTCGTCAAAATATCTTTAGATACAACGACCGTTACCTGACTATTTGCATTGGTATCTAAAACATCGTCGGTAAAGTACAGATAAATAAATCAGTGTTGCAACATTAGTATGCGTTCGGTTTATCTAAGGGCTGGGCCATACGGAATTGCAAGATTGCAGGCTCTGGTCAGGGCCGTGTACCCTGTCTGCTAATGCCAGTACAGCCGCCTTAAACCATTTATGCCCTATCAGATGCCGTGTATATAACAGGTTTACAAGTTTTGCAGTGTCATGTTAATGGAATTTTATAGCCGTACTTATTTGTGAATTTTCAGGCTGGACTGAGTGGGGCGAGTGGAGTGACTGCAGTGCCAAATGTGGCAAAGGGTTCAAGATCCGCAAGAGGGTTTGTGTGAATGGAGAGTCGGCCCTGTTGAAGAGCACAGATTGTCAAGGGCCCCCAACACAGACGCATTTGTGCATGACAGTGTGTGAAGGTATCAGTATAAAGTTATAAAATTAGCATGACAAGTACAGTAACATCTCTCTATAACGGCCAATAAATTACATAAATTATTTTGTGTTAAAGGCATGTGGCTGCTTAAAGCAAGATGAAAGTAAAACAGAACGCTCCTATGGGAGCGTTCTGTTTTACTTTCACCTTGCTTTAAGGAGCCACATGCCCTAAATACCAACTAATTAACACAATTTAGTGGCCGTTATATATAGATAGTTTTTACTGTATCAGAATTAATTCTATGCTGATTTTATACCACGTGTGTTATGTTGTTTAACGTTTAATTTGTGGATAAGTATTTACGGCAGAAAAGCAGAGTATATAAAATATTAATTATATTTGCTCATTGAAGGCTATTTTTATTTCTTTAACCCTTTCCTTCATGAATATTAATTGAACTATTTATAACATGGTCTGTATGAATATTCATGGACTTAAATTTAATGATTAAAACCTTAACATATAATTGCTTACTCGGACAGAAAAGGCGTCAGACTTTCTATAAGCAGACCGATCAGACCCTGATCAGACGGCTCCTAGAGCCTAATCTCGGTATACCGGTACTCTAGAGGTTTGCAATCGTGCCAAAAGTCATGTGTAAGAGGGAAAGTATTAGAATAGTGTCAAGTCATTAGGATCTAGATGAAATGGCTCATTCAGAAAACCATGAACTGGTTCTATTAGCATATGTCCCCTTTATAAGTTTGAGGGAGTAAATGAGCTTATTATGTTTATGTTCCTTTATTTTTCAGTTGTAAGTTTCTGGGACACCTGGGCAGAGTGGAACAACTGTTCTGTCGACTGTGGCGGGGGCATGCGCAACAGGACCCGGAAGTGTGTCACGGACAGCCGGGTTACTAAAAGCGGATGTGACGGAGACAACGATCAGACAGAGCCCTGTAACGACCACCTCTGTTCAAGTATGTAATTTTCTTTGAACAAAAATTGATCTGTATTTAGAATTGAGACATATTAAATGTTTTGACTACAGTTTACGTAATTATTTTCTAAAAAGACAACATTAGACGGCATGCATGATACATTTATGTAAATGACACCATTAACCCTTTAATCTATGACTATTCATGTAAGAAGTAATGACATCATGAATATTAATTAGATGAATTGTTATTATAACACATGGACACATGATATTTTGGCTATGGAAGAAACAGTAGAGTTATATCTATATTATATCTAAGCAAACACAGCAGACCCTGATAAGATGGATCCTACTGGGGCCACCTGTTCTGTGTCTACGCTTTGTTTGAAAAGCATAAAAAGGCGTATTTATGGAGAAATGGGTTAACCCTTTCCTTCATAAATACGCCTATCTACGCCACGGTAAAAGTCTGTTTTTGAAACATTGTGATAAACAGATCCAAAATTCTAAAAGTTTCCTTTTCTCTAGTAAATGCTCCTTTTCGGTAGATCTATTCAAAGAGGTTTGATCTAAAAAAAATAGCCTATGAGGGAATGGGTTAAACCATATTCCTGCTAAATACTTCATGTCTGCTGAAACTCTGATCTGGAGTAACTTGACTTTCTACCTGACTATTCGTTCACGTTGTTTAAGCTATCTGTAACCTGGTGTCAGAAACACTCTCAGACTATGAATATTAATTAGCTGAATGTTTTATTTTACCTTAGAAAAAACTGTATATATATCTATATAGATATATGTTATTTCATAAGCAAACAGTGCAGACCCTTGTGTGACAACTCCTTCAGTCTTCTGTCTGTGCCATTGCCAAACATCCCTGTCCTTTTGCCGTTATAAACATTCAGGTGATAAATATTGATGATGTCACTATTTGTTATATGAATATTCATGAGCTAAAATGTTGTTCGGAAAGCATAGTAGTATCAGTATGTTTGTATAGTAGGTGTTAAACATTAGCATGCTAATCACGGCCTGGTCGGTATTTGCAAACAGTTTGGATCCAGATGAGACACCGAGTAAGACACCGGGAAATTCTGTGTCTCATCAGGATCCAAACTGTTTAACACTCGGTCAATAATTTCTTAACGTTTAACCCTTTCGATGAGGAAATGAGATAAACAAATGCAAATTTCAAAGGAATAAAGCACAGATATAGAAAAAGAGTTTGAGACAAAAAGTGAAGTCCCTGGTCAGACGCCGCCTTGAAAAGGCGGCGTCTGATCTGGGACTGCACTATTTGTTGTGGTGCATTTTTGCGACATTGGCGGTGAAATGGTTAACGACTCTAAGGTAAGTACAGTGTAACAAATAGCAGATTGGAGTATGAACAGACGGTTTGTTTCAACAGGCTAAGAGTGAAGGCCGATGATATACCTGCTCCTTTCTGACCATTTTGTTTTACATTTGCTTTAATTCAGGTACAGAGGTAACGAGCACTGGAAGTCCATCAGCAGCCGATGAGCCCCTAAATGTTGCGGTTGTTGTTGTTGTGTTGTGTATAGCTAGTATTGTTCTGATATTGATCCCAGCGATGCTGTTAAGAAAACGGTGCACAGAGAAGAAAAATGTGGATGCAATTGCAGTTGGTAAGACTATTATTCGGTACCGTTACACGCGCACTCATGCCCGTGCAGGCACAAACACGCACATATACGCACAAACACGTGCACAAACACACACGTACATGTACATACACGCACGTACATAGACACATGCGTATGCACACAAACACACACGCACGCTCGTATGCACAAATGGGCGCACACAAGAACGCACACGCATACGTCGACAAAGAAAGGGCATGCAAAACGAAAACCAGATGCCGCGTTTAAGTTGTTTCAATGAACAAACGCCATACAGTAAACCACTCTGAAACAAATGCCATGGCATACAGTAAACCGCTCTGAAACAAATGCCATACTGTAAACCTCTCTGAAACAAATGCCATACAGTTAACCTCTCTGAAACAAATGCCATACAGTAAACCTCTCTAAAACAAATACCATACAGTAAACCTCTCAGTAAACCTCTCTGAAACAAATACCATACAGTAAACCGCTCTGAAACAAATACCGTACAGTTAACCGCTCTGAAACAAATACCATACAGCAAACCTCTCTGAAACAAATACCATACAGCAAACCTCTCTGAAACAAATACCATACAGTAAACCGCTCTGAAACAAATACCATACAGTAAACCGCTCTGAAACAAATACCATACAGTAAACCTCTCTGAAACAAATACCATACAGCAAACCTCTCAGTAAACCTCTCTGAAACAAATACCATACAGTAAACCGCTCTGAAACAAATACCATACAGTAAACCTCTCTGAAACAAATGTCATACAGTAAACCGCTCTGAAACAAATACCATACAGTAAACTGCTCTGAAACAAATGCCATACAGTAAACCGCTCTGAAACAAATACCATACAGTAAACTGCTCTGAAACAAATGCCATACAGTAAACTGCTCTGAAACAAATGTCATACAGTAAACCTCTCAGTAAACCACTCTGAAACAAAGCCATACAGTAAACCTCTCTAAAACAAATACCATACAGTAAACCACTCTGAAACAAATACCATACAGTAAACTGCTCTGAAACAAAGCCATACAGTAAACCTCTCTAAAACAAATACCATACAGTAAACCACTCTGAAACAAATACCATACAGTAAACCTCTCTGAAACAAATACCATACAGTAAACCTCTCTGAAACAAATACCATACAGTAAACCTCTCAGTAAACCGCTCTGAAACAAAGCCATACAGTAAACCTCTCTAAAACAAATACCATACAGTAAACCTCTCTAAAACAAATACCATACAGTAAACCACTCTGAAACAAATACCATACAGTAAACCTCTCTAAAACAAATACCATACAGTAAACCTCTCTAAAACAAATACCATACAGTAAACCTCTCTAAAACAAATACCATACAGTAAACCACTCTGAAACAAATACCATACAGTAAACTGCTCTGAAACAAAGCCATACAGTAAACCTCTCTAAAACAAATACCATACAGTAAACCACTCTGAAACAAATACCATACAGTAAACCTCTCTGAAACAAATACCATACAGTAAACCTCTCTGAAACAAATACCATACAGTAAACCTCTCAGTAAACCGCTCTGAAACAAAGCCATACAGTAAACCTCTCTAAAACAAATACCATACAGTAAACCTCTCTAAAACAAATACCATACAGTAAACCTCTCTGAAACAAATACCATACAGTAAACCTCTCTTAAACAAATACCATACAGTAAACCGCTCTGAAACAAAGCCATACAGTAAACCTCTCTAAAACAAATACCATACAGTAAACCTCTCTAAAACAAATACCATACAGTAAACCTCTCTAAAACAAATACCATACAGTAAACCGCTCTGAAACAAATACCATACAGTAAACCTCTCTAAAACAAAGCCATACAGTAAACCTCTCAGTAAACCTCTCTGAAACAAAAGCCATACAGTAAACCACTCTGAAACAAAAGCCATACAGTAAACCACTCTGAAACAAAAGCCATACAGTAACCCACTCTGAAACAAATGCTATACAGTAAACCTCTGCAAAGCTATAATTAAATCAAACAATCTAGTTATGGGTCTAACAGGCAGATCGGAGCTGAATGCTACCGTTAACCCTTTACTCCATAAAGCTTGTCTACACCTTTGCAGAGTGGGCAGACCCGGATCAAACTACTGTTACTACAGGGACCGTCTGATCTCGGTCTGCAGCTTTGTTTATTTACTAAACAGTATAGACAATATAGATATATTTGCGGGAATAAGCCAGGGACATTGTTGGAATTCAGCAAATCGTGCAGACCCTGATTAGAGAGCTTCTTCAGGCACACTTTTTTTTTTATAAAAATAAATATTTCAATAGTTATAGGCAATTGATTGAGTTCATGAACATTCATGCAAGAAACAATATATGTATAAATATGAATTAGCTGAGTGTTTAAAATAACATT
Organism: Azorinus chamasolen; assembly: GCA_963576725.1. Classification (NCBI taxonomy): domain Eukaryota; kingdom Metazoa; phylum Mollusca; class Bivalvia; order Cardiida; family Solecurtidae; genus Azorinus; species Azorinus chamasolen. Next base: position 39,583,559 of record OY755253.1, on the reverse strand, counting down.
TGAACAAGAACATTTCTCGACATGCAAGAAACAGTAAGAGTCAGATCTATATTATTCCATATGCAAAAAGAGCAGACCCTGATTAGACAGATCCTACAGCAGTGATCTTATTTGGTCTACTCTGTTTGCAAAGGTCCCCAAAATCGTCTCTGTGGCGTAAAGTGTAAAGCATGACAAAATGTGCCAGCTCAGCAGTTTGCAGATGGCAGTTAGATCTTATTAGAACAAAGTGAGATGCATACTTCATGATGTGTTTTATTTTCAGTGAGGAGACCAGAGGGTAGAAGACGAAAGCCCAAGACAAGCACGTGAGTATCAGTAGTTGAGATTAGTCATTTGCAAACAGTGTAAAACACGATTGATTTAACCCTTTCCTCAATAAATACGCCTTTCTATGCCTCTGTAATAGTCACTTAATGAAACCATTGTGATAAATAGAGCATTTGCTCCTATAGGAGCAAATGCTCTATTTATCACAATGGTTTAAAACTACAAAATTCTAAAATTTTATTTTTCTCTAGTAAATACTCCTTTTGGGTAGATTCATTCAAAGAGATTGGGTCTAAAATAACCTATGGAGGAAAGGGTTCACACTTTACCTCATGAATCTTCATGTAATAAATATTGATAATATAAGTATTAATTAGCTGAAGATTATAATGGTATTAGGAGCGAGATATTAACCTTTAACTTGGTGAGCAAAATTGTGTTTGTAGAAAATGTCACCGATTTCAGTTGTCACTATTCATTTATCTTGCATTTATTTTTCAACAGCACTGTCACAGTATCAAACAGTTTGGATCCTGATGAGACGTCGAGTTACTCGGTGTCTCATCTGGATCCAAACTGTTTGCAAAGGTAATCACACATCCGCTCTTAGCAGGCTAAAGGTTAATCAAGACGGAAAATGTGGATCTATACTGCATGTATTTCACCATCAAACAGTGCCGACACTAATCAGACAGCTCCTACAGGGGCCGTCTGATCTGGGTTTACGCTGTTTGCAAAGAAATCTGAAAGTATCAAGTTCCCTCACATTCATTAGGGATCAACACTAAACTAGCGGGGCCTTCTTACTAAAGACCGTACTAAAGTATTAGACCAGCAGAAAGCTGACGAAGTTCGTGAGATATGATCGAAAATTGCTAATTGTAAGTGTTTTTATTCTGAGAAATAAAATTTAACAAATCTAATGATGTATCCAGAACAAGAGATCAACCATCATAGTTGCAGCAGTAAACATGTTATTTTTGTTTTATATTTTCAGTTCCTCCAATGGAGCGCCGCGCACAGATCAGTCTGGTGTAACTAACGTCTACTCCGAGCTCAGCTCTAACTTTGTATACCCAGCCTCTGAGTTCGACAGTGTCTTTGATGATCCACCGACTGGTGCTATGAGTATGCACATCCCTCAGCTTGAAAACATTGACGAAATAGCTGGGGAGGAGGAACACGAATCCGACGAAAACCAAGACGAGTTTGTAGATTCGGAAGGTGAATTTGAACGTAGCGAACCGGAGGACGCGGTCATAAATAATATTAATGAAGCAAAAGAAAATGCCGTAGATGATTCAAATGACTTCTTGTATGTCCAACCACCTGAAGATGATTCAAACAGCACGGATCAAGACATTTCAGTGGATCACGTGCCGAGTGAGGTGGATGTAGATACGGTCTCTGACGAAGTTAGTGTATATTATGAGCCACCTGAATCTCCTGGTACAAACTCTAAGAAGGTTCGAAATGTGTCAGTGAGAGCAGAAACATTAAATGTTGTGGACGAAAAACCAAGAAAAGAGTCTGTTTATGAAAATATTGCAAACGTTAAGAGATCACAAGACATCATTGAGAATGAAAATATGGATGAAAAGACAGATATTTTGAATGAGCGAAACACAAGCATAGATAACTCAAACGAATTTAAAGCAAGAGAAAATTCGATCATAATTCCAAATGAAGGATCGCTATCATTGGCTTACCAGAAGGAACAAGAGGCATTGACGGATAAACACATCTATGTGAATGAAACTGACTCTGTTGCTGTATCACCAGACGCTTTAGACTGTGATTCTGAAGATCATATATACGACGTGCCTAAATTCAAAGATCTTTAAACCGTTACCCTATAAATATTTCTGTAAAAATTGAAATACTGACATCCCGAATATAAAATCATATCTATACTGTTCCTTAAGCAAACAGAGTAGACCCTGATCAGACGGCTCCTACGGGAGCCGTCTGATCTGGGTCTACTCTGTTTGCAAAGGCGTATTAATGGAGTAGCCAACATGGTTAAGGTGCTACGGGTAGATCACCTTTGTGTTGTAGATACAGATGAAACATACAACAAATCGATGTCTTATCAGGATCCAAAGTGTTTTACACTCTGATGGGAGAAAGCTCGCTTTGACACGTGATTTAGGCGACATTACTGTTTTTCTGCTGACCAAGACTTTGTCCAGCATGTTCAAGCTTAACTCTTCACTCCATATACATATATACTAGTACATAGTGAAACATTTTACAAACAAAGTAGGTCAAGATGAGATGTTTCTAACAGAATCAAACTGACCAGGGTCTGCTGTGTTTGCTTGTGGAATTATATAAGTATCCATTGAATTCTATAGTTTCTGCCATTGCCTAACAATCATGTATTCATATACCTACATAAAAAGTCAGCTGATAAATATTCATAACTCCAATGTTTCTTACATGAATATTTATGAGTAAAAGGGTTAATTTGGCATTTACAAACACAGAGGTCCATATAAGATGCGTCAATTAAAACATTTTCAAGAATAACTCCTTTTATTTCTCCACCAAACCCTATGTTGTGACTACTCTTTAGAATCGTCTCTTCGAGACGATTCTAACGAGTAGTCACAACATACGGTTTGGTGGAAAAATTACGATTTTAGAATCTGCGTACGCACATTTATCTGAATAGAAATAACCATGACTATATTTCAGTATAAACACTGTCCAAGTCTATCATAAGTAAACGCCAACAGGGAGAAGAGTGTGAATGCCGGAATGTTTCACAAAAGTGTGAGCACAGGAATGTTTAATCAAGGCAGAAACTTTAGAATCAGATCTATAATAAATAACTCAAACCGCTTAACACAATCCCTCACAGGCTATTCGAAACCCATTCCTGGATAGGATATTTTTTTAGACCCAACCTCTATGAGTAAATCCACTGAAAAGGAGCATTAACAAAGAAAGGAAGAATTTAAAACTGTGCTGTTTTGAAATCATTGTGATAAACAGAGCATATGTTCAATTGGAGCATATGCTCTATTATCATAATGGTTTCAAAAGTGACTTTTCAGTAAGACAGATGGACGCTTTCATTATGCATTAATCGACCACCTATCTAACAAGATCTAAATTCGTCTTTAATGAATTTCCGGTATAGAGGGATTTTATACAATTTCATAAGAAAACAGAACAGACTCTGATCAGTATCTACTTTGTTTTAAAAGGCATCAAAATGCATATATGTTTGGTCAGGGATTAAGGTATCATGGTTATGCAGAAAGCAGATTTGCTTTAGATCTGTGTTATACAACCACCTAAAGTTTTAAGAAAACTATTTCCATAATCTCCATAGAGACATATTGTTTTCCATGTTACCCATTAAAACCTATTTATCTCAGAGTACTTATTCAAATATACCATTAACCAATATAAAAATTGACTTTACCCATGTAGCCTATTTGTACTGTTTGAAGGGTGATATGTTACAGAGGCTGTGATGTGCATACCTTGATCAAAGTGCTTATTATGATCTGTGTCTTTAATGTTTGCCTGTTTTGAGAACACCTTGCATGAATGTGTTATTCATAAATTAAAAGATGTACCCTTTTCCCTCATATAAACGTGTTTTCAGAGTATACACTGTTTGCTAATAGGAATTTCAATATAAAACAAAACGAAATTGAAAATTTAGGCCAGGCACCCCTTAGATAAACAATATATAAACATGGAAGAATCCACTGGTCGCAAATGGGTTAAGTAACTCGGCATCTCATCAGGATCCAAGCTGTTTTACAATCATTTCACCAAATCCAATTTGAGCAAACAGTATTTTTCAAACGGGATAAGGGTTATAAAGTCTAAGATGCAATAATGTATGTATAGTTGTATTGCATGGTACCATTTATATCACTCATAGTTGTTCAATATATATCATATTACATCGTGACGTATTTGAAGTAGTGAACATGTATTTTTCACTATCATTGTATACCCTAATTACCGTACGTATGCGGGCAGACAAACTTGGGAAGACCCAGATCAAACGTATCCTTAACCCATTACCTCATAGGCTATTTGTATATCCTACCTCTTTGAATAAAACTACCGAAAAGGAGCATTAACTAAATAAAAGAACAAGTTTGCAAGTGTGTAGTTCTGAAACCTTTGTGATAAATAGAGCATTTGCTCCTATGGAGCAAATGTTCTATTTATCACAATGGTTTCAAGAAGTGATTTTTACAGAGGCGTTAAGGGTTAAGGAGGCGCTTGTGTGATCAGGTGCTTCACTATAGCAGTATAATTTAAACATATCAGAAGTGCGCCTTCATAACTATTTGCTGGATTACCTATGTAAACAGTTTAGATGCAGATGAGACGCCGCATAATGCGGCGTCTCATCAGGATCCAAACTGTTTGACATTTTGACGATATTTTTGCAAAGAAATGAAATAACTTTTATTTTAAGAATTGAAGCAGAGGACGATTGTTGCAGAAGAAACAATACAATACAATACATTGGATATCCGAATACTTACGGTAATTAGGGCATGTGTGTATTTATTACAATGTAATGCTATTTTGTACATTCATATTGATGCAATAAACAAATAAATGCATTAACACAGCTTGGGCGACAAGGATTTATAACTACTTTTATTTCCGTGGAACATTTACCAAATACCCTTACTACCCTTAGTATTCGGAAAGAAACACTAAGGTAAAATAGTGAAGAACCAGATCAAATGGCTACTGAAGGAGCGCTCGACCTGGGTCTTCACTATTTGCTACAATGTCTGTGTGATTAAAGCTATGAAAATGGTTCCAGATTAGATTATGTAGCTTTGCAAACTGTTTAAGAGCGGAGAGAGTCTGTGTGAATATTTGGAGTAATGGCGGTGTGGTAAAAGTGTGACACAACGGCGCGTTGTAACTTATGGACTTGACAATAGAAGTGATGTTTTGATGTTTTTGACATTCAAAGAGTGCAAACAGCAAATCATACAAATGTTTACACATTAATTTAAACTTTGACTCGCTGTGAATGATTTTCGGGACAGTCTTCACAACAGTTTAGATCCAGGTGAATACATGGGTACATGCAATGTGGTGTGCTATCAAAATCCAGAGAGTTTGACACTTTAGTGAAATTTTTAAACAAAAGGGGGAAGAAAGTTAATATGTTAATATTGATTTAAATGGTATTGTGTGCCAATGGTAATTTGTCCAGCAGACCAAACGTTAATGTGCACTTCCGTGCGTCGACAATTCTCTATTGCAGAGTGAGGCGAAACGCCATTGATTTTACACACTTCCGGATGGTTCTTCGTGAAACCCACGTGCGCGCGTGGTTGCTATTATGATGTAACATAATGTTTAGTAAAGCCTCTCTATACAGATTTTTAATTGTTGTCCCACTGTAGAAAAAAATACTGTCTGCTCAAATTGGGTTCTGCACAATGTTGACCACAGTAGAGCCTGTCCTTAGCGCCCAATTAACAAAGGAGTTTTAAAAAGCAGGTGGTTGCTTAATGCAGAGTAAAAGTAATGCAAAAAGCTCCTATATAGGAGCTTTTTGCATTACTTTTGAGCTACATTAAGCTATCACGTGCCTTACAGAGCCATAATTAGACATCAATTTGCTGACCGCTTAAGAAAGGTTCTACTGTACTTTCCGATTCGGTCAAGCATTTGAGAAACTAATGACCAAGTGTCAAACAGCTTGGATTCTATTGAGATGCTGAGTTACTCGGCGTCTCATGTAGGTCCAAACTGTTTGAAAATATGACGGACATTTCGCCAACTGTTTTTCAGATTGTCAAACAGTTTGCTATTTGGCGTCTCGTCTTGATCAAAACTGTTTGCAATCAAATCACAAAATCGCCATATGGGCTAAATATCTCATAAACATTGGATAAGAAATAGTATTTTGCTTCTCAAATAATCAATTATTGTTGTGTACTTCATTTTTTAATGTAAATTGTTCAAAAACACTGATAATGGTTAAATATTGACAGTTCTCATGATGTCAAATATTATGATAACATTGTCAATCTAATTAAAGACATTTCAGCGACTATTTTTGCTGTGTTTGACCATCGTGCATGTACAACTGTCCATAATACTTGAATAAACCAATATAGGCCCACTTCTAAACCCTTCTCATGCTAAGCGCGTCACGACGTCACTAGTATTTGCAAACAGTTTGGATCTAGATGAGATTCCGAGTAACATGGCGTCACTTCAGTATCCAATCTGTTTTAACCCTTTCCCACATAAGCTATTTTTAGATACAACTTCTTTGAATAAATCTACCGAAAGGGAGCATTAACTAGAGAAAAGGAAAATTTTAGAATATTGTAGTTTGAAACCATTGTGATAAATAGAGCATTTGCTCCTATAGGAGCAAATGCTCTATTTATCACAATGGTTTCACAAAGTGACTTTTACAGAGTCGTCAATATCAGGGAATGGGTTAAACTTGTTTTTAAAATTGAATACTGTTTAAGCCGGTGCTAGGGGCGTGAGTAGTGTTGCAGTTTTAATTACTACTCATGAACAGACTCAATAAAACCGAGTCTGCAATTTTCTCATTTCGCATTTTTACTTTTGCTTTCGAAGGATCACCCATTTTCAGAATATTGGTCAATGGATTCTCAAACATTATTTTATAATCGAATTCAATTAACTCATTCTCTCCTACAGACTCCCTTTTGTGCCTTAGTAAAACTCGTTTATTGAAACCATTGTGATAAACAGAGCATTTGCTCCATAGGAGCAAATGCTCTATTTATTACAATGGTTTCAAAACTATACAATTTTAAAATTCTCATTTTCTATAGTTAATGTTCCTTTTCAGTAGATTAATTCAAAGAGGTTGGATCTAAAAACAGTCCATGGGAGAATGAGTTAAAGGTTCCGCATTCATAGATTGAGCAGGCATAATTTTTTCAGCATGTAAAGGGTGAGGTTCGCCGTTACCACGCGCTGTTCCTTTTTTTCATTTTTTGAAAGGCTCAAGGTATGCGAGAGTTCACCATTACATTTTCGCATTTGCTTTTGATAAGATTGTTCAGAATACCTGACTGGGAGTTGGCATGTGCATTGATTTTTGCACTTTTCACTTCACGGCTGTTGCATTTGTTTTTAAAATTGATAATGCACATAATAGTTTACTACTGGGTTTCGTAACAGTCTGACCAAAGCACAACTGCAATAGAGTTAATTGAAAAGTAAGATTTATATCTGCCATGTCCATACTACTTACACATTAAGTTGTCGCTTAAGGGAGGCTTTATTGTATATGGAATAATTACCAGTGTAACCTAGCAACCACTTAATGAATAAACACAGGTAATCATTCCCGTCTTATAAACGCTTTTGTCACACCTTTGCAAACAGACCAGATGGAATTATAATAGATCCGACGATATAGTTTCTAACCTGTCTACCTATATCAAACACTCTTGTGAACTCATATAGGAGCTTTCTGCATTACTTTCTCTTGCATTAAGCTACCTGCTGATTAAGGCTCCTATGTTCAATAAATGAATGGCCGCTTAAGGCAGGTTATACTGTATATATGTCATTGTTAAAATCTGTTTTCGAAATCTGAGTTTAGTTTCTACCATTACAAAAATCCTGTGTACTTACGCTGTAATATAAATTCATATAATAAGTATTCATGATGTCTTTAGTTGTTGCATAAATATTCAGCAGGAAAATGATTGAAAGAGGTGCCTGCTTATTACAGAACAAAGTAATATTAAGTTACTATATGATATATTAAAACCCCGCTGATCCGAACAACTCAAATCGTTTCGGTCTTTAACCTTTTATTCCATGAATATTAATTTAAAGAAATCGATAATTACATTGTAGATTAATTGTTAAAACGGCATATGGGCACAAGAAAGTTTGGTCATGGCAGAAATCGTAGAATCATATCTATGTTATATCATTAGCAAACAGAGCAGACCCTAATCAGGCGGCTCCTATAGGCGTAGAAAGGCGTGTTTATGGAGGAAAGGGTTAAAGTGATAGTCTCTACTCGCAACATGCTTTACAAATGCCTAACAATTACATAAATCATTTGTTGATATGCTGAAAAGAAGAATATAGCAAGAAAACCAATCAAATAAGCGCCGAAGAAGACCAATATGGGCATTTTTCTTGCGATGTAAGTTTAAATTGACAATCTTCATATTAATCACATAACAAATACCAAGTTTTATGAGGTTATTGAGTTTCACTTTAAAACAAGTAGCAGCATATTGTAGGATGAAAGTCCTTTCGGAGCACCGTCTAACCCGAACACTCGCTTCTCCGAACATGGCTAAACCAAGCAGTCGCTTATCCGAACATGGCTAAATAAAACCCCTCGCTTATCCGAACATGGCTAATAAAAAACCTCTCTAATCCGAACATTCACATAAGCATAAGTGTGGGTATTTAAGACAGATGCCTTCTTAAAGCAGGATGAAAGTCATGCAGAAAGCATTCCTATAGGTTTTGTCTGCAGGATGATTACCCTGAATTAAGCAACCACCTGCCTAAAGGTTATTAAATCTTCTTTCTACACATTCTTCAGTCTATCTGGAAAACTAAGCTTATAATTTACCCTTCTGTTGACTGACTGTTGTAGAGAGATTTGTTGTACAAACATGTTTGAAATAATCTATTGCAATAGTTTTCATAAACTTGTGTAAATCTCATGAACGGGCTAATATAATGCAGCCCCGTATTTCAATCTGTCCACGACAGCCTTTGTCATATTTCTAAAACGTGTGCACCCATTACGGTGCTTGTGTGAAACAAATAAATTACACTCTTTTATATTTTATTCAGTCAACGCATTTAATCTCTGCACTATAAAGCATGTTCTATTGTTTCCATACAATTGCAGTTTTCGATTATTGTACAGTAAATCCTTATTTTAACGACCGCGTCATTGATTATAATATTTGTTTAATCCTTTTCTCCATGAATATTCATGCACGAAATAATGATCTCGTCAATATAAATATGATTAATTGTTATAAAAGTACATGAACTCGGGAATGTTTGGCCAAGGTAAAACTTATAGAATTATATCCATATCATATCATAAGCAAACAGTTCAGTCCCTGATCAGACCGCCGTCTGGTCTGGGTCTACTCTGTTTACAAAGGCATAAAAGGCGTATTTATGGTGTAAAGGGACATAACACTATCCATCACATAGGCGCCTTTGCAAATAGAGTAAACCCAGATCAGACGTCTCTTCTGATCAGGGTCCGCTCTGTTTGCAAATCAATTGACAAAAATGAGAAATATTTTACTGATGGCCTGCTAAAAGTCGTATTCTAAAATGAAGTTTAATGATAATATAAGTCCGGTCATGCATAGCAGCATTATTTTGTTTCCATGCATCATAAATGCGCAAAAGCATACTCCATTAATACGTGGATGAATTATGAAAATACGGCCGGTCTGTAAGTTATGGGACCATACTGCAAGATCCCTTTGAAACGCTTGTCCATGAACTATACTGGTACTGTACATAATTATAGCAAAGCACTACAACGTTTAACAACTTCTGATGATTCTGAAAATCGGGGCCGGGATTCGAACCTGGAGATGACTGATGAGAAGCGATTGTGCTAATCGCCGCGCCATCCATGGGCTATATCGATTCATCTTGTGGTGAGTAGTGACGATAACTTGTAAAATTGAAAATAATATACAATCCTATTACTATTAACTATTTGAACATTGTCAGCCAGGAACTCAAACTTTTACATATGTCAAACCCCATGTCGGACACTCACATTTGTAACACAGTTTACCGGTTACGAATGTGATCACATTAGTAACATACCTGTTACAAATGTGATCCGTTACGAATGTAGTCTAACAAAGCTTTAATACATCTTCGCAGTATGGATCCGGATGAGACACTGGGTAACTCTTGATCCGAACTGTTTGAACACTCAGATCGTGTATACAAACTGATGTGAACCGTAAAGACTTCTGCAAAGACTCGCTCTTATCCTATTATCTCTTTCGCTGTCAATGTCGCATCTGTAATTACCTATACAAACAGTTTAGATCCAGATGAGGTGTCTAGTGACCCGGCGTTTCATCAGGATCCAAACTCTTTATTACCGTTTTTACAAGAAAGGGGAGAAATAAACAAACACAATTTGTAGTAAACGATATGTTTGTGCAGACATTAGACAGTGCAACAGTTACATGCGGCTTACATTATACAGTAAGCCCCGCTAATGCGACCACCTAAAAGAGGTATAATTCTGGGTGTTAGATTCATGTGGTAGCTTAATGCAGGACAAAAGTAATGCAGAAAGCTCCTAGAGGAGCTTTCTGCATTACTTTTGCCCTGCATTAAGCAGCAACCTGCTTATAAAGACATCCATGTTCATTCATTAAGTGGTCGCATTAGAGGGGGTCTGCTGTACTTTGTAAAACGTTTGACTTCAGATAAGGTGCGAGCAACTCGGCACCTCGTTAGGATGTAACCAGTTCGGCACTTACTCAGAAATTACCAAAAACAAAAAGCTTAACTCTTTCTCTTTTTCAAGCTTTGCAAACAGAGTAGACCCAGATCAGACGGCTCCACAACAAGTTAAAATTGTCACAAATCGGAAAGTCAGCAAACGTCAAGCCTGTCAATTTCGCCTAAACATTCGCACGTTTGAACATGCGTTATGTTCATTGAAGTGTGATTGGACGATGCCTCACTCAACTAATATCTGTTAAAACCGGTCATTCAACAGAATAATCTGATCATGAACACTAGGAGGACTATTGTGACGAACTAGAAGAAATATTGATCAAGTCTTATCACCGGAAATTTGCAGAAAACATCGAACAAATATAATACTATCAAGGTACACTTGCTTGTTTGTATGTGTTGGATTTTATTTACATTTTCATGTAATTTGATATAATAATTTAATGGTTTTAGTAGTATATTTTTGCTTGGTTTTTATCTTATTGCTGTTCATATTAGAAGCAGAGGTATTGTGTAATAATGGACATTAGTGTTTAACTATGGAGCCCACTCACTCTGAAAGTATAGAAAACTGTTGTCATGTATTAAACATTTCATAGATGCTGCACAGAAAACCGTTGTCATGTATTAAACGTTTCATAGATGCTGCATAGAAAACCGTTGTCATGTATTAAATTGTTCATGGACACATCATGGGAAACCGTTGTCGTGTATTAATCTTTTCATGAATATTTCATGGCTTATATTTTATGAACTATTTAATCCATGGATTTTCATGGAAGTACTAATGATATCATTAAGAGTAATTTGATTAATAGTTATAATAGCACATGGACACAGGGAGTGTTGTCGATGGCAGAAACTGTACAATCATATTGATATTATAAGCACACAGAATAGACCCTGATCAGGCTGCTCCTAAATGAACCGTCTGATCTACGTCTAAATATATAGGATCGTTCTGTTTTACTTTCACCTTGCTTTAAGCAGTCACCTGCCTTTAACACAAAGTACTTGATGTAATAGAGAGGTTTTATTGTAGTACACTCTTAGCCATTTATTCCCATTTTATTTAACCCTTTACTCCATGAATATTCATATAACAAAGGCTTACATCATGAATATTAATTAGATTAATTTTTAAAATGACATATTAACACATGAACATTTGCCAAAGGCAGAAACTGTAGAATCAAATATATATATTTCCATAAGCAAAAAGAGCAGACCCTGACGGCTCCTATAAGAGTCGTCTGATCTGGGTCTACTCTGTTTGCAAAGGCGTAGAAAGGTGTATTTATAGACTACACGGTTAAAGGCAGACATAGGAGTAATTTTGCAAAAATTATTTAAAGCATATTAACATATTAAGAAACAAATAAGGTTTTATAAAAAAACATACATATCAATGTTTGAATGTGTAATTGAAACGCGAGAAAATATGACGGAAATCTCGCAGCTGAGTACATAGAAAAACAAATACTTTCGTGCCAGATTTTACCCTCCATTGAATTTTCGGCCGAGGCAGCATTGAAACGTGGATGTTTATAAAATTTTACAGTTTAATAATGTTTTAGTATACTAGTAGTTAACGCGTGTCGTAAATATAATTCAATGAATAAATTCGCATGGCCAAAAGCTGATTTCTGCCTTTAAAGTCTCTACTTGCAACGAGTTTTAGAAATGCCTAAAATTACACACATCATTTGTTTTTATACTGAAAAGAAGTTTATCAATCAACTAAACGCAGAAGAAGATAAAACTGCCATGTGTTCGATATTGAAGACCCGATGTTATTCGTTAATGCATTAGTATTTATTCAGGTTGTGTTTTAGTTTCGTAACTGTTCGGCATTGGCAGATGTCGTAGAACAAAAAATATAAGTATCGACGAAAACTGTTTACAGTAAAACCTCTCTAAAGCGACCACTTAATGAGGATACATTGTTGTCTTTAAAAGCAGGTGGTTGCTTAATGCAGGACGAAAGTAATGCAGAAAGCTCCCACAGGAGCTTTCTGCATTACTTTCGTTCTGCATAAGCTATCGCCTGCCTCTAAGACCCAGACTACATGTACCACCTGCCTCTAAGACCCAGAACTACATCTCATTTTAGTGGTCGCATTAGAGGGGTTTAACTGTATTTTGTATCACAGGAGCATTTGATACAGTCTCAAATTGACAATCTTCATAATACTGATTGAATACATGTATAGTAAATACCAAGTTTTATGGTGTTATTGAAACTATGCGTTTGTTGTAGGGAAATAGCAGTTTAAAGTAATAGTTCCTATACTTTGCTCATGTCCTTTTAAGGGACACTGAGCTCCAATAGGTTCAAGAAGAACGTAAATGAACAGAACAGAACATACTTTTATTCAACTTGTACACAATCAGGTACCTCGTTAAATAACATACAATCATACAATACAACATACATACATGGTCATTGTGGAAAACGGTAAAGGTCTTCTTACCAAATTAGAAAGCACATATAAAGCACTGTAGAAAGCACTGTACTGTAGAAGCACTGTGCTTCATACCGGTACTTAATTTATCTACTTTATCTGAAGTAATTTGTTAAACAAGTTGTTGACAATTTTTAATCATTCTAATGTAGAAGAATGAACTATGCAGTTCCAATTAATGAGGATAAATTAAACTACATGTACATATATTAATTAATTTACGGTTGTGGCATATAATTATGACTCATATAAATGTGATATTACAAACAGACACACATATATTAACAAACATACCACACTCCATCTATAAGCATGAGAGTAATTTTTTTCTAACATTGTTGGCTTGTATTATATACTTACATAAGTTTATCAGTACAATTCTGCTTTTTATCTTAAGCAATTCTGTAAATTTATACATACTGGGGCGTAGATAGAAATATCGTTTAATTAATTTATAGCGAAGACTGTTATATGCTGGACACTTTAAAATGAAATGAAATTCATCTTCTAAATCATTACTATCACATAACTGGCATATTCTTTCGTGTCTTTCCAAACGATTTCGTCCATACCTTCCAAACTCGATACGCAATTTGTGTGCAGAGACACGCAATCGTGTTAATGCATACCTTGAAGATTTGTATTTTAAAGTGTTCAGATAGTCCTCCAGACAAAACTCTTCTTTTATATGTAGATACAAGTGACTTAACACATTATTGTTTTGTAAATCATCGCGCCATTTTTGAATAAAACAATCTATAACCCTTTGTTTGAATACTGGTATAAAATGTTTAAAAACAATATTTTCTGGAAAGTCCCAGACGTCTGTGAAACCAAAATCGCTGAGTAAGTGTTTAACTTTAGAAGCCCAATTAGTAACTCCCGTTTTACATCTTTCACGGACATCTTGATATACATTTTTTAATATTATATTGTCAGTATTTAACAAATTGCACCAATATTTGATTATTTGGACATATCTATTAATGTACAGAGGGCATCTTCCCAGTTCTCCGTAAACCGCAGCATTACTTGTACTTTGTTTAACGCCCAGTATTGCCTTACAGTATCTTAAGTGTACACGCTCAATATCTGTGGGCTTTGAAAAGCCCCAGACAGGACTAGCATAATTTAAAATAGATCCGACAAACGAATCAAATAATTGTAATGCTATTGAAGGGCTAATTTCATATTTGTTAATATTACACAATAGTGTTTTAGCCGCTTTGCTAGCCTTGCCAATAATATACTGGTTATTTAATACAAATGAACCCGTGTAATTGAACACAACGCCTAAGTAATTGAAATCGTTTACGATTTCTAGAGGCTCGTTATTATAAAACCAACGTTCATCTTTCTTAACTGGCCCTCTTTTACGAAAAACAACCACTTTCGTTTTACTTGTATTAACATCAAGGCCCCAATAATTGCAGTATTCGTAAAGCTTATCCAAGCTATCCTGTAAATCTTGAGCTGAATTTAGGATCATATCATCAGCAAACAAACGAATTATTATACAGATATCATAAAAAGATAACCCCGAGGTGTTATTATTCTGTAAAAATAGTTCTAAATCCTCTAAGAATAGAGCAAACATTGCCGGGGAATTATTCAGTCCCTGACGCAATCCAACTGATATGTTGAAGAAGTCAGATAAGAGTAAGAGTTACAGTGTTTGACACACGATTTTACCACGGAATACATAGCTTTGAACATGATAAGAATCTTACTGTCTAGACCCATGTTATAGAGTTTAAACCATAATGCATTGCGGTAAACAGAATCAAACGCCTTCTTTAGGTCGACGAACGCACACGGTAATCTTAAGTTTTGAGTTAATACGTTCTCAATTAAATTGTGTAAAACGAATATTGCGTCAACTGTACTACATCCTTTTCTGAAGCCAAATTGGGCGTCCGATAGGAAGTTGTGATCGCTGAACCATTTTTCAACCCGTGCCGTAAGTATGCCCGTGAAAAGTTTCCCGAGATTGCTCAGTAACGTAATTCCTCTGTAATTATTAGGTGTATTCTTATTACTCTTTTTATGTATTGGTACAATAAAACCTTGTGCCCAAATTTCAGGAAAATATCCAGAATTAAAAACTTTGTTAAACATATCAGTTATATGACCGCCTAGGATATCTAATGACTCTATAAAATACTCATTCAGTAGATTATCACTTGGACATGGCGATTTATTTCTTTTAAGTCGTTTGATAGCGGCAATTACCTCATCTTGTGAAATGGGAATATTAAGTTCATCAAACGTTGGGTCGTTTATATTAAAATCGCTGTTGTTATTAAAATGTTCCACATTTTCAATGCTCGTAGTCCTAATATCACTGAACAACTCAGAAAAATATGTCTGGAATTCTTCTACAGTGATATCGCACCCAGATTGTTTATTATTATTTTTAAAATGTCTCCAAAAATCACGGGGTTTATGTTTTCTAAGTTCGCAGAGCTCCGCCGCCTGTTTAATCTTGTATGCACGCTTTTTTTTGCGAACAGTATACTTAAACTGCTGTTTTTTGTTACATAGTAATATTCTATTTGCTGACGATTTACAACTATTAAACTGGTGCATTGTACATTTATAAGCTTTTTTAAGTTCGATACATTCTCTATCAAACCATGCAGACTCATTTTTATGTGTTAGAGAATCAAACTTATTATATTCACGCTTAAATAATGGTTCTGCTGCATCACAAATAATTGTGGTAAAATCATTTATCAGACGATCTATTTGGTCATGCTCGACCGAACTTGTATTTAAAATAAGATTGTTCAAGGCAGGTAACTTCCCTCTAAGTCCACGCCTAAATGTGTCTTTATAATTAACATTCCATTTAAAATATGTATGCATGTCACTAGCAACACTGTCGCTATCAGGTAATTGGCATGGTTTATCACCGTTTATAACAAAATTCAATGCACCATGGTCACTAAATATATTGAAAGGACAGACTTGAAAACTGCTCACAACAGGAAAATCGGACTCTTTCAAAAGAAGATAATCTATAATGCTACTACACCCACGGCTAAAACTCATACTTTCTCTCTCATATTTCATTCGAGGAAAGTTCATAAAATGGTTAACTCATTCACCCTGAAACTGAAATGGATGGTTCCTGTTTCTAATCAAGTCTAGTCCGTTGTTTAATAGCAATGGTTGATTTTGACAATGTATTTCAAAATATCGAAAGTGAAGATCCTGATTAGGGTACATCTGTAAGGAGTATTCCGATCAGGGTCTACACAGATTGCATAAGACGGGCATTCTTCACAGTACAGAATTATTGATGACGCATATATACGTCACAAAGGGTGAATGGGTTAGGCATGGGTTAGGCAAATATATCGATATGATTTGGTATGTTACTATATAATTGTTTGAATGTCACGTGATTTGATTAGACCTGTTGAATATGATGCATAAATGATGGAATATGTAACGAGGTACTATATGTATAAGTTTCGAATAAACTATGTCTATGTCTATGCTAAAATAAGTGTATACACCTAGGCCAAAGTCATGCCCCAATCGTAATTCTCAAGCCTGTCGCTTTACATAGGCTGTCGTTTTACCCCTCTGGCATTACAAATAGTATCGAGAGAGGCCCTATCCAGGTATTGATCCGGTAAATAATAGTTATGGTCATAACTGTTGATAATTCTGTCACATTGAATAAAATCTGGTCGCTTTGCTGTACGACAATTCCAGTCACCTGCTAATAAAACCTGTCCCTGGTTCTCAAAATGTGTTATGTCTTGCATTAACAATTGAAACAAATCAGCATCAATTATACCTGCCGCTGGGGAGTCATCTGACCATAGATATAACCCACATAAATATACATCATTTTGGAAATTAAAGAAGCTACAGTCTAATTTAAGCCAAAGTATCGTATCGAAATGGTTTCTTACCACTGATATGCCTTTTTTACACGAATTACGTAAATAAATTGTAATACCGCCACTGTTGCGTTTAGCCTTTTTATGTTTAAATTTGCGGTAAAAGTTATGACTTGTGAATCCATCTAAGTCAATTGCAGAGTCTTTATCTGTCCATGATTCACTCAAAATTATTATATCTTTGCTTGTTATAAAAGAAACAAATTCGGGATCTTTCAATTTACTTTCTGTCAAGCCATTACAATTCCACACAAGCACTTCGGGTCCATTCTCCGGCCGGTCCTAGTCACACTTAACTGGCTCGCCGTCAATGTATAACTTGTCATACACTAACCACGCTTTCTTACCGTCTTTTATGGCATCCTGCAATTCTGGCAGCAATTTCTTTCGACGCGCAACTATTTCAGGAGGAAATTGTTCGTGAAGAAAAAAGTCAGTTCCACTAAGCGATCTCTTTTGCCGTCTAACCAATTCACGATCTGTAAAGAACGTGAATTTGCATACAATTTTGCGGGTTACACTTTGACTATCTCTTTGAGCACCAATTCTATGAACACGTTCGAACTTCATAGAATCAACCAAATCCTTTGCCAGGTTAAGTTTCTCCACCAAAAATGAACGTAATTTCTTATCTAAATCTTCCCCATCCTCTTCCTTGATTCCACCGAACACAAGATTATTACGCATACTTTGCGACCTCATATATGTAACATGGTCTTTCATCTCTCCGTTTTCTTTTTCAAGTTGGTCTATGCGTGATTGGTATTCAGCTGCTATAAACTCAATTCTGTCGACCCGCTCGTCAATTTTCAGGATGTTTTCATCAGTCCTTTTTCTGTTGTCGTGTATTAAAACATGCAAAGACTTCATCTCCTTTTCAAATGCACACACCTTTTGCTCCAAAGAATCTAGCTTGTGTAAATGAGACTCCATATTGTCCATTTTGGTCGATAGGGTTTGAAGAATGTTCATAACATCGCTGATTGTGGGGGAGGTTGTAGACTGATGAGACTGATGAGTCTCGCCAGATTTTGCTGTTGACGTTTGATCAGCCATTTTCTGATTTGAAGTTACGTTTTCATTGTCTGGTACATGTACATCTGGGACTTTTTTATCATCGAAAACAGAAACTGACACGTCAGATGATTCATTAAATAAAACACAGTTTGTTTCGCTCAAAATTTCACTTACAGATTTTGTGTCTTTCAGTCGGGCTTGTTCCCCTGTGTCACCGTACGGGCCTCCCGCTCTGGACACTTTGTTTACATTTGAGCGTATAGCTTGCTCATCGCCACTACTACTTCCCTTTTTTCGTTTTTTGTTCCTTTTCGTTTTAGATGCACTCATTATCACATTTACTACATGTCTGTAGATGAATATCCAATTCAGTAACACAAAAAATCCTTAAAAACTATCAAAATTCCACGAGCGATGTAAAGTGCGACCTACTGTAACCACGTGACCATACCATATATATATAAATGTATTTATTCTGGTTACAAATTGAACAAAAAGGACGACGTTAACCCTTTTCCTCATATAAACAGTTTCACGCATTTACAAACAGAGTAGACCCAGATCAGATGGCTCATTAACTTTGAAATTATAATAAATCAGACTCAGCAGTATCTATCAATACCAAAACATTCTGTGTGCACATACTATTATACAATTCAGCTAAATTATTCATGGTGTCCTTATTTCTTGCATAAATATTCATTAGGTTTAACTACAGATGGTTACGTAATTCTAAGCCCAATTTCAATAGAACTTGAGTCTAAATTTACAGCCATACATCGATGTTTGATTTTGCAAAATAAATAAATTTATCACACATTCTGCCGCGTGAAAGTGCCGAAACAGAGTGCCGTAAATCACAAAAATGCGTTGGTGCACTTTTTATGCAAATAAGCAGTTTGAATCCGACTGTACTACACTGTAAACAATGGCCAAAACAGCCATCAGATATAGTCTGTTCCACTTTATACAGTATGGCACTTTTTAAGGGTTGTGTGATAAAAAGAACCTTACATTCGTATTCATTACAAATTGTTTTCACTCGTTTACTATAATGAATATTACACTCGCTTAAGCTTGTGTCATATCATTACAGTAAAATCGTTTCATAAAAACAATTTGTAATCAACACTCTTATAAGATCCTTTTATTACATTCGTAATACACCTAAGTATGTATATAATTACTATTACCACAATAAATTCTAAAAAGAAAATAAGGTTTTAAACTTTATAATAAAAGTACACTACATTTCGACCATAAACTCAAATATGGGAATATCTTATTGCAATTTTAGAGCTGTTTACATATAACAGATAAGCCAGATTCGCGCAAGAATGTCTTGGCCGAAAGAAAAGTATGGAGTCAAATTTTGATACGTAGAAATTTGAGATCTAATGTATATTATAATACAGCAAAACGTCTCTAAAGCGAAATTCTGGGAAAGAAAAAATATATATTTTAGACAGGTGGCTGCTTAATGCAGTGTGAAATACATGCAGAAAGCTCCGTCTTTGACCCTGCATTAAGCTGTCACCTGTCTCCAAGACCGATATTTATACTACATTTAACGTCTGGTTTATAGGGGGTTTACTGTATACAGTTGTAATAGTTATGTTAAGTTTTGTGTTTCATGAATATACGTTATATATACATGTATTTGTATAGTATTCCAATCCTTTCATTTTCTTCCTTTCATTTTCATTTCAGTTTTCTTTCCAATTCAATAAATAGTTCAAGCGTTTAGTATAGGATGGCTGCCTAAAGCACACCCAGTCACATCTGAGCACACCCAGTCACACCCAGTCACACCCAGTCAAGTCATACCCAGTCACACCCAGTCAAGCCTTTTTTTTTTAAAAATAGTTGTCTTAAATTTGCTTATGGAACCACTTTTTCAAACTTACTTATATAGAGAAATATTTTGACAATTATCAAAACACGAACTTCAAAGAAGTTTACTAATATGAGTTATAACGTTATATACTCAGCTAATCACAGATGGAGGAACACTCCAGAGGGTTGTTTCTATATATGGAAAAAATACATTGATTCGTGTATAGAAGAACACCCGGGTGGAACCACCGACCGACCGCAAACCAGCTGGAAGGCTTCCTCACATGAATAATTCAAATGCTGAGACAGGTTACTGGAAATCTGTAACAAATTAATCGGGATTATTTACCGCGATTAACCGGTTAATTGGAGCTCTGTCATACATGGACAATCAACCTTGGTTGCACCATAAGTCTTTGTACTAAAATGCGACTTCATATATCAACACATGATATAAGAGAAATGAGAATGATCGTTGCTGTTATTGATACAATTATGCTAATGATAATTAGCTAATAATAATTACCTGGGTGGTAAAATTGATATATATTTCTGCGCACAAGAAATGTCACAGATGTTCAAACACCAAACACGTGTATATCTGCCATTGTTTTACAACTATTGGCTGAGAATACAGTACAGTTGTCATGGCTGCAGAGACCTTCTCAACATACTATATTGCGGGAAGCGCTCAAGCTTGTGTTATACATAAACCGAGCGTGATTTCAAACTTTAGAAAATCAATGAATATTGATAACATATTTTATCATTATAACGTCTTATCATAATCGTGTTAAAAGCTGATATTTTCAAAATATTTCAGATCAACGAAAATACATCGGTTTGATGTGCTAAATAGAACAACCAACAAATAAAATAGTTTTGAAACAAAAAAAAACATATACTTCAACAGTTTTACTGAACATAAAAACAAGTTTAAAAGTCTTTTTATGACCGTTGTAACCAATAGCACTCTACTGACGAGCTAAGGGAAGTAACAAATCCGGTTAAACCGGTTACGGATGTTGTAACCGGTTAATCGATATTTTTTAACCCTTTCCCTCATATTGAAGACTTTTGACGACTCTGTAAAAGTCGCTTTGTGAAACCATTGTGATAAATAGAGCATTTGCTATATATCACAATGGTTTCAAACTAAACAATTCTAAAAATTTCCTTTTCTCTAATTAATGCTCCTTTTCGGTAGATTAATTCAAAGAGGTTGTATCTAAAAATAGCTTATGAGGTAATAGTGCAAAGGTTACATGTAACCGGGTAACCCCAGACTGACTGGACTTGCTGTAGCAGACATATTTCGCTGTTGATGCTCTCGAGTAACATGCGCAGTAGATGACACACTTCAAGACAGCTGATCATGTGGATATATACTTCAAAGGTCCTACTAACACCTACTTCCAAGATATTTTTTTCTTTGGACAGTAGACGTTGACTATAGGTATAGTTTGCGGTATTGAAGCCTGATAGAAGCTTAATGTAGAACGAAAGTTGTGCAGACAGAAAGCTCCTACAGGAGCTTTCTGTATTACTCCCGCCCTGCATTAAACAACAACATGCTTTTACCTTCTATTCCTTAAGTGGTCGCTTAAGACGGGTTCTACTGTATATACAATGCACTGTCCTCTTTTCTGCAATAATTTCTGCCTCTTTGATGTTGTTCACCGTGCTTTGTCTTGTCTCATTGATTTTGACAATACTCACCATCCGTAGATCTATGCCAGGTACAACGAGCTTGATTATGGTGTATTGTTGTATGTAATTACTAAATATCCTATCGCAAATAAACTCTGTTGGCTTCAAAATGTTATCACCCTTAGATAAATATTCAGCAAAAGACCTGCTTTAAAACTGACGTAAATAAGGGTTGAAACTGATTTTTTTCCTTTTCAAACTCGTGGACGTATTAATACAATTACAAACAGTTTGGAGTCTGGTCAGACGCCGGGTTACTCGGCGTCTGATCTGGATCTAGACTGTTGGCAAACGTCGGCGAATGTTTCGAGTAGCACTGACATGGTTAATTCTTCATTGTATTTCAAATATCAATAGGCAAACAGGTAAAAGTCCGCCCGCCCCTTTGATATTTATAAGATGAATGAACAGTTTCTGAAGCCTTCGAGTAGAATCGATGTTCGGCTTTTTATTCTGAAGTGCTTTTAAAACAGTCCCAAGTGAAAAAAGTGTTTAGATTCCATCGAAGCCACTAGGTTATTTGCATATGAATAAGAAGTTCTTAATTACCGTTCCATTGAGAGGTCAAATTCGTTCATCCTCCAGCAAGCATATACAAATTGTCGCCAGCTTAACCCTTTAACTCTAATGATCCCATGGACTGGATATGGGCAAACAGTCTTGACCCAGATCAGAGGGCTCCTCGAGGAGCCCTCTGATCAGGGTCAAGTCTGTTTGCAGAATCCGTAGATGGAAATAGTTTATACCGGTATATTGTATCCTGAACGTGACATGGCTCGTATTTGCTTGTGTCCAGATGAGATGCTTTCTGAAAAGCTTGAACAAATCGGAATTAAATAAAAATGCTGTAGACGGGGTATTGAACAGACATCTATTTTTCATGCGGGATTAAGGCCCAATGTAAGCTCACAGGTAATAGTATCGAACCATAGTGTGATGAATGTTCCTTTAGAAAATGACACTGAACTAAACGGGATAATTACGCACAATTTTGAAAACAAAATCCGTTCGACTTGCAGCAGCTGTATGACCAAGGTCTATTCTATTTGCATATATTGATCTAATTCTATATTTCCATGGCAATAGATTGCCTTATTCTATAATTGACTGCAAACTGATTAATATACACCGCATCACTATTCACAAAGACGAGAAAAAACAAAAGCAGAAATGAAAAAACACGACACAATCGTGAACATTTGTATAAATCGCCGATCTTTTATGATTGCTGAAATGTTCGAGGTTGTAAGATTTTAGAAATATCGGAAGTTTTCCTATTGTAATATCCGCGGGATTATCATTGCATAATTGTTCGAGGTATTCCTATTGTAGAAACGTCCGAGGTATTACGATTGTAGAAATATCCGAGGTGTTCCTATTGTATTAATTTCTGAGGTGGTGTTTCTATTGTAGAAATCTCCGTAGGGTTCCTATTGTATAAATTTCTGAGGTGGTGTTTTTATTGTAGAAATATTTTAGGTGTTTCTATTGCAGAAATATTTTAGGTGTTTCTATTGTATTAATTTACAAGATCTTCCTATTGTATGAATTCCCAAGGTGTTCCTATTGTTGAAATATCCGAGGTATTCCTGTTGTATAAATACCCGAAGTGTTATGATATCAGAAATATTCTAGGTGTTACAATTTCTATTACAAAACAACCTTTAACTCTTTACTCCATATGTACGTCTAAAACATCTTTGTGGGAGACGTCTGACCAGGGTCTGCTCAGTGAGCTTATCTGACCCACAATGTTTGCCAAAATCAAAACACCATGTATTCACACGCCATAAAGAAAACTTGGGCTAATAAATAATTATGATTTCATTATTTTTACACAAACATTTATCAGGTAAACTGTTAACTCATTGAATGCGGGGCGCCCGAGTTCTGTCATTTGCTCACAGGGTGGATCCTGATCAGGGTTTGCACTGTATGTCATTCCAAAGTTTAACCCATTCCCTTATATTGACGACTCTGTAAAGTCACTTCGTGAAACCATTGTGATAAATAGAGCATTTGCTCCTATATGAGCAAATTCTCTATTTATCAAAATGGTTTCAAACTACAAAATTCTAAAACAAATCCCTTTCTCTAGTTAATGCTCCTTTTCGGTAGATTTATTCAAAGAGGTTGTATCTAAAAATAGCCTATGAGGTAATGGGTTAAGCCTTTTATAATGTGTGGACTCTATAGTTAAAAACTGATGTTTTCTTCTCTGAAAATTCAGCATTGGAAGGGCTTACCATTTCCTTCATATAAACGCATTTTCACGCATTTGCAAACATTTGCATTTGCAAACAGAGAAGGCTGTAGGCGCCGTCTGATCAGGGGCTTCTCTGTTTGTAAACGGCGTTTGAAAGATCTGTTTCTTTACTGTTTTAAAATGGCTACAATGTTCCACCTTCCATACTGCAGTATAGCCATCTTGTCCATGAATACTCAATACGTATTGAAATTTGAAATAAACATAGAACAGCGAAAGGGTTGAAGATACCCGTGTTTATTTTCTTTAATAGTATGTGCACATTTTTGTTAATATCCGACAGTCAAGCTGGAAAAGCTGTCCGGTACCCATGGGAAACGGACTGTCGATTCCCCAAAGTCGACATAAGGTTTCAAAGAGGTAGAGGGTCAAATGGTTTAGTTATTCTTATTTTAAACCTGCATGTTGGAGCTGTCTGAGCAGGATCTGCTCTGTTTGATTATACACCTTGAACTGAATTCTTTAACGTTTTTCGTGGCACTACGTTTTTTCTTCATTTTATAGTTTAACCTTTACTCCATGAATATTCATGTAAGAAACAATGGCATCATGAATATTGATAAGATTAATTGTTACAATGGCACGTGTACACAGAACGTTTTGGAAATTGTACAAAACGTAGAATCAAATAATATTATAAGCAAATAGAACAGACCTTGATCAGAAGGCTCCTATAGGATTAGACTTGGAGCTTCTATTTTTGCATAGGCGTGTTTAACCCTTTCCCTCATATTGTCGACTTTTGACGACTCTGTAGAAGTCACTTTGTGAAACCATTTTGATAAATAGAGCATTTGCTCCTATAGGAGCAAATGTTCTATTTATCACAATGGTTTCAAACCACAATATTCTGAAATTTTCCTTGTCTCTAGTTACTGCTCCTTTTCGGTAGATTTATTCCAAGAGGTTGTATCTAAAAATAGCCTCTAAGGGAATGGGTTAAGGATTTACAAGGATGATTGCATTATCAAGTACATGCACTTGACATTGATAATGGGTGGAGCTGCGTATGAAAATTACAATCTTTACCTATTCAATATTCATGTATTAATTATATTACATCGTGACTCTTTATAATTTGATGTTCTCTATTACTACATAAGAAACATGATATTTTACTTTTGAAGAAACTGTAGAATCACATCTAAATTCCATAAGCAGCCAGAGCATACATGTACCCCTGATCGGACGGTTCCTACAGGAGCCATCTGATCTTTCAGCAGGTTTTTTTATCTACTGTTCCTGGTCTTCAGAGTGTACACATACTTAAAATCGTTATTATTTAGTACGAGTTATACAGGTTACGAACCAGCATGTGGCGTTATTATTTAGTACGAGTTATACAGATTACGAACCAACAGGTGTTCAAACATGTTGCTCGTTCTTTGAAATTGAAAGCAAACTCGTTATGATTTGTACATATTAATCATTATTCCGCTTTATGAACACAATGTCTGGTCAAGATTGGATCTAGGGCAATCTGTGACTACTTCCGGTTCAAACAAGCCTTTGTTATAAGTATTGACCGAGCGTCAAACAGCTTCATTCCTGATGAGACGCCGAGTTACTCGGCGTCTCATCAGGATTGAAGTTGTTTGCAAATGCGAGTTACACCACCGTTAACATGCTAAGGGTTAATAGATGGATGACATTTATCGACAGCGTGGGTGTTATAATTTCAACAACTTACATTGATTCATTTACAATAGCACTTCACGATGTGGTTTTATCCGTGTTAATTTAGTTCATTGATCGTCAAAGACTTATTGAATCTTCTCTTTCATTAACCTTTGTCATGCCAAGCACAACGTGAGTTTTTTGCGCATTTTTGTTGTAAATGTAAATGAGCAGCCTGCTACGTGAAAATAAATCTTTAACCCTTTCACCGTCGATGTCGCATTTATAAATACACCACGACAAATAGTGCAGTCCCAGATCAGACGCCGCCTTATCAGACGCCTCAATATCTATTTATATATATGTGCTTTATTCCTTTAAAATTTGCATTTAGTTATCTCATTTCCTTATTGTACCGAATGATCTAACAAAAAATGGATTGCGGACGACAATTAGAAATTTGAACGTTACAAAACAGTGTTACTAATAAAGTAACCCAGATCAAGTAGTTGGATCCTGTTGAAAACATAGTAGACAGAGATTCTGTAAGAGTCGCTTGCCTATATAAAATATAAATATGATGTTACTTTTTTGTTCCATGGTAAACTGACATCGACAAACCAGGTTAGGTTCCTGGACCGACCAATTTCAGTATAAGTTTAAGCGAGTATACTGTAATTAGACCAGTGCCAGCATTGTCGTCTGTTGAAGACATTGTCGTTTACTGGACACATTGTCGTCTGCTGGACACATTGTCGTCTGCTGGATATATTGTCATAGTCTGCTGGACACATTGTCGTCTGCTGGATATATTGTCATAGTCTGCTGGACACATTGTCGTCTGCTGGACAAATTGTCGCCTGCTGGGCACATTGTCATCTGCTGGATACACTGTCGCCTGCTTCAAGTTTTAGAGTGAATGTTTCGTCAGTTTCTGTATAAAAAGGGTAAACAAAATGAAACACTTTTGATCCTGATGAGACTGCCTCTTTGACGAGACCCCGACTGTATGAGCATGATATCACAGACCCGTCTCCATGGCAGTGAATGGGTAAACCCACGCCCCTTAGCAGCCAATGGCGAATCCGTGATTACCTATGCAAACACGTTGAATCCAAATGAGAGGTCGATTTATTCGGTATCTTATCTGGATCTAAACTGTTTAACCCTTTCACCGCCGATGTCGCAGAAATACACCACGACAAATAGTACAGTCCCAGATCAGACGCCGCCTTTTCAAGGCGGCGTCTGATCAGGGACTTCACTATTTGTCCCAAACTCTATTCCTATATCTGTACTTTATGCCTTTGAAGTTTGCATTTATTTATCTTATTTCCTTATTTTACCGAATGATTTAACAAAATTGGATTGCAGACGACAATTAGAAATGTGGCGCCGAAAGGGTTAACTATGTAATCTCAAATACGCCTGCAGTGCTCTAATGGTTAGAACTAGACACGGTTAAAAGTAAAGCCACTGCTGATCCAGATCAATCACACATTTCACCTATCCATCCGACGGTCTATCAACTATGTCAACACGGTTTGCAGTCAATATTGCACGTTTTGATGTTTCACACATCAATCTATTGTTCCATATTGCTCATCCAAATAAACATTGAATTAGATTTAAATTCCTTTGACAGCAGAACAATAAGTAAAGACCGAACTATTGAATTGGTTTAATGTTTATTGACATCTGTGAAATATTTCATTTTCGTTTTTGTTTGATCTTTCACCATTTGTTCCGTATATCATTTTATTTGTATGATACAGACGGAATCGGCAAACAGTTTCAATCGGAGTGCATCGGCGATTAAAATTACATCATACCTACTTCGGAATTAGGCGTGGGTTTCCGATTGCAAACTCTGCGTTTCCGAACACAATAAGACCCATATAGACCGGACTTTAAGTAAAGATGAATTGGGATATTTTAAGCAGATTGCTGCTTAACCCATTCCCTCGTATTGACACCCTTTGATGCCTCTGTAAGAGTCACGTTTTGCAACGACTGTGATAAATAGAGCATTTGCTCCTATTTACCTACAGGAGCCGTCTGATATGGGTCTACGCTGTTTGCAAAGGCGTAGAAAAGCGTATTTATGGAGTAAAGGGTTAACGTTGAACCACCATCTTTGCTTTAGCGTCACGCTTTACCTCATAAATATTTATATAAGCAACTATGAAATCATGATGATTTTAATTTATAACCGTATATCAACAAATGAATGTTTGCTAATGGAAAAAATGTAGAATCATATTGATAGCATTTCATAAGCAAACAGAGTAGACCGTGCTGATTGGCGTTGCCGGAAACAAACGAGGCTTTCCGATTGACGTAAATGGCAGTAAACAGTGGGAGTCGATATCGAGTGCGTATTAATATAAATAAAGTCATTATTTCTTACATGAATGTTTGATGTCTGCTACCTGCTTCAAGGCGTCCATTGAGGGGTCTGTCATATGTTTAATGACGGATGCCTACATACAACAGAGGCAGACAACGCTGAGAAGCATCGATTCCGATATTCCAATTACTGCTTCAGTCGCATATTGGTGTTGACAATATTAATTAATATATTATAATCAACGAAGGCATATATATGATAAAATATTACTACTACCACGTGAATACGAGTATAAGTTAAGACTTAATAATTATGTACTCTTTGATAATTCATTCTTTGATTTTTGCCATGGCCAAACGATTTTAGATCTGATATCGCCGATCCCGATTTTACTACCCGATGTTTCAGTTTTATTCGGGTTTGGTTTTAGTTTCGTAACTGTTCGCCCTATTTGCGTTTCTCCGACCACTTCCGAGAAAAGCTATTACGTAAACAATGGAGGGTCGGGTGATCATCGGCAAAACGCGGAAATTTTTAACCGAAAAGGCCGATAATATAGTATTGTAGAACAAACATTATAAGTATTGATGAAATCGGTTTATTTGTATCACAGGGGCATTTTTCGATATAAGTTCAAATTGGCAACCTTCATAATAATGATTAAGCATAACAAATTACAAGTTTTATGATATTATTGAAAATATGCATTCATTGTAGGGACTTCCTCTTTAAGTGCATGGCCGAGATAAATAGTAATTAGCCAAACATTGATATGTATAGTATAATAATATCTTAAAGAGGAAGTCCATACAATGAACGCATATTTTCAATAATATAATAAAACTTGGTATTTGTTATGCTCAATCATTATTATGAAGATTGTCAATTTGAACTTATATCGAAAAATGCCCCTGTGATACAAAATCAACCGATTCATCAATACCTATAATTTTTGTTCTACAACAAAGTATTATCGGCCTTTTCCGTTCAAATTATCCACGTATTGCCGATGATCGCCCGATCCCTCTATTGTTTATGTAACAGCTTTTCTCGGAAGTGGTCGGAGGGACTCGAAAACCGCGAACAGATACGAAACTAAACCCAAAACCGAATAAAACTGAAACATCGGATAAAAAATCGGGATCGTCGATACATGTATCATATACATGGATGTTTTGCCATTTACAACGTTTATTTGATAGCTTTTCTTGCGATATACTACTTTTCAGCATATAAACGAATGGGTTTGGTATATTTTAGGTATTTTTAAAACGCGTCGAATGTAGGGACCTCACCTTTAAATCTTATAATAGCATTCCTTGTGGTAATAGTACTGTTTCATCATGCTTTCATGAGTTTCCGATGTCTGTCTTTAAGTACAGTTCTTCCCAGTTGGAAACAATCAGTGTTGTCGACTAAAGGTTGCACGAAGAGGGGTTACGTCATTAAAAAATATGGCGTCCCTCCCTTTCCCTTATGTAGGCGCATTTTGACGCATCTGCAAACAGAGTAGACCCAGATCAGACGGCTCCTATAGGAGTCGTCTGATCAGGGTCTGCTCTGTTTGCTTATGGTGTAATATAGATCTTATTCTACAGATTCTGCCTGAGCCGAAATGTCCTGTGTTCATATGCCATTATTAAAAATAATCTTAATATTCATGACGTCACTATTGCCTTCATGAATATTCACCAGGGAAAGGGTTAAATGGACATTCACCAGGTACAGGGTTAATGCAGAACCAGTGTAATGGTAAAAGCTGTTTTTGAGTTTCTATATTGCTTTCTTTATGCATTTAGTATCAGTCAGTTGTCGCAATTGTAACTACAGGCCAAGAGATAATAAAACATTTTGCTTGAGTCTTCAGCATTTTATTGGATTGATTTTGAGTTTGTGTAAAACCACATCTCCTTGTAACGCTTTAAGCAAACATAGCAGACCCTGATCAGACAGTTTCTATAGGTGCCTTCTGATCTGGGTCTACTATGCTTGCAAATGCGTGACAACACGTTTATATGAAGGAAAGGGTTAAAAGGGACGGATTGTTGGTGAGTAACGGGTATTTTTGTTTGGTTTTATTGCCTTTGTTATTGACAGAATTACATGAAGCAAATGGAATTAATTTCTTAATTTCTTTCGTTTAATGTTTTTTCGCCAACATTCAGTCATTCCGACCTTTTGGGAACCATAACTGACTTTGGCGAAAAAGGATGAATTAACTTCAGCTCCAAGTGTTCAACGAACTGTTTTCCACAGGCTAAGAGTTCATCAGAAGAAGCTTTTTTGGAATTTCAAGGCTATGGCATAAATCATAAACAGTGTTTTGTACACAAATTACCGATCAAATTATGGCAAAATATAGACACCAATTTAAATATAGGACTGGTCTGGTTCTGTATCATCTGATAATACACCAGAGCCCCTCTATAGCGACCACTTCGTGAATAAACAAAAATGTGTTTCAAAGCAAGCAGTTGCTTAACGCATGGCGGAAAATAGTGCAGCAATCTCCTGCACGAACTTTCTGCATTCCTTTATCTTGTATTAACCCATTTGCTCCCACGATCCCATATATGGGACGGAAGCAAACAGTGTAGACTCTGATCCGAATAAGAACATCAGCGTATTTTGTAGGAATTTCACGTCGGCACTGGCTACGGCTTAGTCGGAATGTATCAAAAGGTAAATTATTTGAAAAGTACAATGTCCCAGCTTCACGTTCGTACCAAACATTAGTGGTTATTCCATCTAGGCTGCCCAAAACCGGGTATTATTTCGAATCGGTCGTGAAATTTGCGAATCGGTAGTTAGACCCCTTGTATATAATATAACACAAAATCGACCAAATCAATTTTTTTTGGACTTTTTAGACCATCTAGACCCACCCAGATCAGACGGTTCCTATAGGAGCCGTCTGATCAAGGTCTGCTCTGTTTGCTTATAATAATTATAATTGATCTAATTTGTATTGATGATGTCATTATCTCTTACATAAATATTCATGGAGTAAAAGGTTAAATTAGATAGTTTACATATTGTACTTCTTTACAGGTGATGAGTTACCAATACACTGTATTATACTTCTTTACAGATGATGTGTTACCAAGGAACATCTGTTATCTTCCTACTTGCACTTTACCTATCGACACAGCCAATCCAGGCGTTTGGGGGTCGAAGGAAACACATCGCTCATATCTTTGGCAAACGTAGTGACGAAATACCCCAACCTCTCCCATGGGAAGGTCGGGTCGGTAGACCCAAAAATGACAGGCGAGCCTTTCCCCGCTTACAAGAGCTAGATTTTGATGATCTCATTGGGCAAGGCCCAGAAAGGGCTAATGCCATTCTTCCAATAGATTTGACAGATGCCCGAAGCTCGAATTTCCTTTTCAGAGATACCCTACGCAGTAGCAGACCAGTCAGGTATACTTGACGTTGGCTAATTTTTGACATATTTAACTCTTTTCCCCTGAATATCAATGTAAGAAATTGACAACATGAATATTGATAAGAACAATTAGTATAAACACATGGACACAATCATGTTTGGCCGTGGTAGAAATAGTAGAATCTATCTATATTAAATATATTAAAGGCCAACATAGCAGACCCTGATCAGACAGCTTCTATAGGAGCCGTCTGATCTGGGTCTACTCTGTTTGCAAAGGCGAGAAAAAGCGTTTACACATGGGAAATGGTTGACATGCGGTACTATATTTATCTGCATGTATCGCTTTTAGTTGATCATCGGTAATGTCGAGTTATTATCGATAGTCCAAGGATACGATTAATCCTATGATTTATATTTTGACCTTTCTGAACCTTTTTGTCGTACAAAGAGACCTTTTGACGTCTTTGCGAACAGAGTTGACTCAGATCAGATGACCCACGGTCTGTTTTGTTTGTTTATGAAAATAATATAGTATGATTGTATTGTGTCTGCCGATGTCAAACATTAGCTTGCTTGTAGTGCCATTATAAATTATAACCTTTTCTCTCGTATAAAAACAGAGTAGAACCAGATCGGACGGCTACTATTGGAACCGTCTGATCAAGATCTGGTATGTTTGCTAATGACTGTATACATGTATAGATATGATCCTATAAGTTTTGTCTAAGCCAAAAAAATCCCTTGAGAATTTGACCATTATATAGAATTTAGCTAATGAATAATCATGACTTGATCAATTCATGCATATATTTCATTATGGATGATTACGATCAACATATACCAGTGCGTACTTAAGAACTAGAATAGTCATTTCTCCACCAAACTCTATTTTCTCACCACTCTTTAGAATCATCTCTTCGAGACGACTCTAAAGAATGGTTACAACATAGAAGAAATAAATAATTTATTCTTGAAAATGTTTTAATTTACGTTTCTTATCTGGACCTCTGTCTGGTAATCATTTCTTACATTAATAATTTAATATACAAGATATAAAGGATTAATTTAGTTACTTCCATCAGCAAGTAGGTTGTCACGATATACATGTACCTTCGATATGTGATCGGTATAAGATATATACACGATATACTTTCGATAAACGATATTCACACGCACGATTTACGTTCGATATTTGATATACGCCTGCACGATTTACGTTCGATATAACGATGGATTAGACAACTAACACGTTCACATTGCTATACAGTAAAGCCGCCCAAACTCGGATGTTCAATTTATTATAAATATCGGTCTTTGAGACAGATGGCAGCTTAATGCAGACTGAAAGTCATGCAGAAAGCTCCTCTAGGAGATTTCTGCATGCATTTCATTCTGCATTTAGCAGCCTCCTGCCTAAAAATATTCTTCTCAACTAGAATTCCGGTTTAGAGAGGTTTTACTGTATACAAATTTACATGTGTTTTGTAGTGCTTGGTATAATGGTGTAATAATGATTTATGACCCAAATATCTTAATCTGGAATCTTTATACTTTTTAAGCTGGAACGATTGACTGGCGCCATGTCTCTGTCAATGTCACTGTTTAAGGCCAATTATCAAAATTATTGACCAAGGCGTAGTGTTTCACTAGCAAATATTGTTTCGCTGTCAAAAGACCACGCTTTGTTTGTATTTCCTTCTGACATTAACTTCTCACCGCCATATTACACCCATAATAACCTTTGCAAACAGTCTGGATCCAAATGAGACACCGAGTAAATATTAATCAGGATCACTCTTAACAAGTGTTTGAAAAGGAGAATTAAGACAAATCCACTTTGAAATTTGAAGTAGACGACAAGTTTTAATATATAAATTTTTGCGATTATTTAGGTTTGGCGGCAAAAAGGCTAGTCTGTCAGTATATTTCAGATTTGGTTCGACAGGATTAATCTGTCCGCATATACATATGTTGGTGGCAACGTGATTAATCTATGTGCATGTTTTAGGTTTGGTGCGTCAGGTTTAATATGTGTGCATATTTCATATTTGAGGGCGACAGAGTTAATCTATGTGCATATTTCATATTTGAGGGCGACAGAGTTAATCTACGCGCATATTTCAGGTTTGGTGACGACAGAGTTAATCTATGTGCATATTTCAGGTTTGGTGACGACAGAGTTAATCTATGTGCATATTTCAGGTTTGGTGCGTCAGGGTTAATCTACGTGCATATTTCAGGTTTGGTGCGTCAGGGTTAATCTACGTGCATATTTCAGGTTTGGTGCGTCAGGGTTAATCTATGTGCATATTTCAGGTTTGGTGTGTCAGGGTTAATATGTGTGCATATTTCAGGTTTGGTGCGTCAGGGTTAATCTATGTGCATATTTCAGGTTTGGTGTGTCAGGGTTAATATGTGTGCATATTTCAGGTTTGGTGCGTCAGGGTTAATCTATGTGCATATTTCAGGTTTGGTGCGTCAGAGTTAATCTACGTGCATATTTCAGGTTTGGTGCGTCAGAGTTAATCTACGTGCATATTTCAGGTTTGGTGCGTCAGAGTTAATCTACGTGCATATTTCAGGTTTGGTGCGTCAGAGTTAATCTATGTGCATATTTCAGGTTTGGTGCGTCAGAGTTAATCTACGTGCATATTTCAGGTTTGGTGCGTCAGAGTTAATCTATGTGCATATTTCAGGTTTGGTGCGACAGAGTTAATCTACGTGCATATTTCAGGTTTGGTGCGTCAGGGTTAATCTACGTGCATATTTCAGGTTTGGTGACCTTGTTACAAACGATTCTTCCAACAGAAAAGAATCGAATCTCCAGAACGTTTTAGACGACTACATTTTCAACAGATTTTCCCGTTATAACAAATAAAACAAGGTAAGCAGCAATTGTTATTATTTTGCAGAATATAAATGTTTCTTGAAAGGCCATGGGCTATGGAAACACATACACAATGTCGAAACACACACGTGTCAAAACACATTCGTATCAAAGCACACTTGTGTCAAAACACACTCGTGTCAAAGCACGGTGTCCAAAGATTAATGTCAAAACTTGCTGCTAAAGCAAAGACAGACAGACAGGAACAGACAGACAGGAACAGAGAGAGGAACAAAGAAAGACATAGACAGGGACATAGATATAGAGACACAAGCAGATATATCTATTCAGTTTCTTTGGCCATGTTATACGAAAACCAATTTTTTAACTTTGCATTCTGTGTAGAACCATATTATTCGCAGTGATTCAAACGCGTTGTCTGATCAGTTTGCTGCACTGTACATGTATTTTACAACATTCAGAGTCTGTCCTATTTGGGGGGGCTGATGACTTATATGACAAACGGTGTAGAGCCTGACATCAGACGACGCGGTTGTGTGGTTTCTATGTGTAGTTTGAGTATTATAATATTATCATTTCAGGAGCAAGTGAAACCAGAATCATACAGCAGTGTGGAACATGTTTTGAAGATGAGAACAAGTTTGATTATAAACCAACGAACAAAGCGGGAACGTTAATGAATTAACCCTTTACTCTATAGATACGCATTTTAGCACCTATGCAAATAGAATAGACCCAGATCCGACGGCACATGCAGGAGCTGTCGGCCAAGGGTAGGCTCTGTTTGCTTATATAATAACATAGATCAAATTCTATAGCTTCTGCCATGGCTAAAACTTCCTGTGTTCCTAGGCTATTATAAAAGTCATCTAATTACTATTTATGATGTGATTATTTCTTACATGAATATCCATGGAGTAAAGGGTTATATACGTATATATAGGAAGTGTAATGTATGGCGATGCTTTAACGCTGCAGAGTGGATAACTATTATACAGTAACACATCTCTTCTAAAAATACCTAATTCTGTTTATGTTCTGCTTGCGGTAGCTTAATGCAGAAGAATATTATACTATTGAGAGGCAAACTTAACTGTGCATTTTTCAAATTTAATTTTCTTGGTACGGTCATAAACGTTTACATTCAAAGTACATGAGTATTTGCACTAAAAATCGCGACGAATGACCGACCTTGTGTTCCGAGTGTTATTGTGCAATTCTTTTTACACAGGAAACCCGTGCAACTCATTGCTTATCCTCAAATTTGATCTTCCTTAATCCCTAAGGTCAGTCGAATAAAACAATCACATTAAATTTCAATTTTGATGAAATTCAGAATGCCTATGCTTACTGAAAATCAACGAGTTGAAGCGCTTATACTGTTAACGTCTGGCGTTGACCAGCGTTGCTGCTGTTGCTTGACAGATGAATTGTCACCGGAATACGATCCATAATCTGCTGATTCGTTATGATGAGACGGGCCATGTCAAATATCGAACACGATCAGACAGGACAAAAGTAACGACGCCAAGACAATATCGTTACATGACGTCAACGCAACGTTTAAGACAGCAGAAAGCACTGTCAATGAGTACGGCAAATCTTCAAGAATTGCCCACAGAAGACTACGGTCAGGTCTCGATCACATAAGACCAAGGCGACCTTACGTTGATCAGATACTAAACAGACGAAATCGCCATCTTCGTCTTCTATGGTGATGGCGTCATCTCCATCGGACAGACGAGAGCAGGTTCAGAGTGAATTTTGCAGACGGCAGGGTGCGGGTTTTTGGAAGAAAAGTTGAGCGGTTTCATGACAACTGTGTTCTTAAACGTGACCGGTTCGGTGGGGGTGTAATGGTATGGGGCGGCATAATAGGTGGCAGGAAGACTGACCTTGTTGTCATTGATAGAAACCTTAACGCCAGGGAGTAAATTACTCATGTCTTGCACCCAGTTGTCGCACCATTCCTAGCACAAAACACATGCATACTCCTGCATGATAATGCTAGGCCCTATACAGCAGCACGTGTGAGAGCTTTTCTTAACCAACGTGGCATCGGCTTGCTGTCTTGCCCACATGTTGCCCAGTCATGAGCCCAATAGAGGACATGTGGTCTCTGCTCGGACAGAGGGTTCACAAAAATCGTCAATCAATAACGTACATGGTTTTACCACAGCCCTTAGGTTCAAATGGAACGCTATCCCAGACGACAGCATTCGATGTTACGTTAGGTCTATGAGGTCAATGACCATCAGCCACATAGACAGTCGTGGGGGACATAATCGCTACTAGTCACAATTCTCAAAAATGTCATAAAAAGATGAACTCTGAGGTGAACATCAAGTAAAAACTTTTTCCACAGCTTCTTACTTTACGAATTGCTATTCAATCACTTTAAGTAAGCACAACTTGATCATGTGAATACAAAATGACAAATTATTTGAGATTTCATCAATTCATTTAACTATCAATGTTTTGAGATATGTTTTATGTTTGTAAGGTGAGTTTAAGTACGTATGTAAAATGTCCAAGAACAGAAGTGCACATTCAATTTTGCCTCTCAGTATATAAGAGGTTTCTGCATTACTAGCATTCTGCATTAATCAACGACATGCTCTTATTTGAATCAGTGTTTATAAACCCTTTTCTCCATAAATACATGTACCCATTTAACGCAGCTTTCCAAACAGAACAGGTCCAGATCAAACTGCTCTTGTAGGAAACGTCTGATCAGGGTGTGCTATGTTTGTTTACGGAATTATATTGATAAGATTTTACAGTTTTTACAAGGACCAACACTTTTCTTGTTCATATGCCTTTATAAATATCAAGCTTTTACAGTAATTGTTCATTAAAAGATGTCCATATAAGATGCATAAATTTAAACATTTTCAAGAATAGCTGCTTTATTTCTCCTCCAAA
Source organism: Azorinus chamasolen (assembly GCA_963576725.1). NCBI lineage: Eukaryota > Metazoa > Mollusca > Bivalvia > Cardiida > Solecurtidae > Azorinus > Azorinus chamasolen. The sequence continues at coordinate 39,546,447 of OY755253.1, read as the reverse complement.
CCCTAAACTGTGACGACTCTTTAGAACCGTCGCTTCAAAATGATTCTAAAGAGTGGTCACAGTATAGGGTTTGGTTGAGAAATGACGATTTTAGTATTTGGATACGCACTTTTATCTGTAGCTCTGAATTGAATATTCATGGAGTAGAGGGTTAACGGTCGCTGTTAGTGTATGACAATACTCGTACTCTTACGTGTTTAAATTAGTTTGATTGCAAATTCAACTCTTGGGGAAAATGACACACTGATAATACCAGCAGTGAAGTGGAGATTAAGACTAACCCTCGTATTGGACATGCAGTGTTTTATCAGGATACGAACTGTTTGTAGTCGTAATGGACATACTACAATGTGATAAAATAATTGGACTGGTTTTATGAAAGGTCGTCCGACTGAAATTGACAGTATGTGCTTATATACAATGATCGCAACTAGAAGTTGTCGTACGACCTTCCATAAACAGGGACACGGCATATTTCGGGCGAATATATAATAATGAACAGCGAATGTCCAGAACAACAATTTTGTATATGTATATTGGTACCAATAAACGAATGAATGCGGTATATTCTTAAAAGACAAGCAACACCAAATATTTATTTTCCGTGTATGTCAATAAGCTGCAAATATACTAACAAAATTGCAAAGTGGAAAAAAATGTATTCCGATCGAGTGTTTTTTTCGACCGGAAAAATCTAAAAAAATATTTTTACGATTATACATGTAACTAACTTTTAACCAATACCGTGCTGATTAATACAAAACAAACTGATGTCAACTAAGAGTGGAAAAAAACACTCAAACAGTGGGAGCCAAACACAAAAAGACACGGCAGCAATCATCATCAAACACGAAACAACACAATCAAAAGACAAAACGTGACGAAACGCACACCGCGACAAAACATTCAAACATTAACCATAGAATGGATTTGTGTCAATGTGCACTTCGTTCAAACCTTTGAAAATTATCGACCGGGTCTCATATAGTTTGCATCATAATGACAACTGCGAGTGACCCGGGGTCTGATTTGGATCTAACATGTTTGCAAATGACAAATACGATAAGCAAACTAAGGGGTCAAGTTATAAAAGGTTCCTTGATCGACAATAAAACTTCAGCAAAACCTCTCTATAACTAAACGGCCCCTAAATCACATCAAGTATTTTGTGTTAAAGGCCGTATGGCTGCTTAAAGGAAGGTGAAAGTAAAACAAAACGCTCCTATAGGAGCGTTCTGTTTTACTTTCACCTTCCTTTAAGCAGCCACCTGCCCTAAATACCAACTAATTAACACAATTTAGTGGTCATTATAGAGAGGTTTTACTGTATAACTCAAAGTAATTTGAACATTCTGTACTTTATACACAATGTTCATTTGCAAAATTAATATAGCCATCTGATTCAATTCTAAAAATATATTTTCTATTTTTTTCATTTCTTTCAAATACCCAGTGTCAGAGTGACAAACAGTTTGGGTACTGATGTAACTACGACTTACTCGTTATTTTGTCTGGACCCAAACTGTTTTAAAGGTTATTGCAAAGTCGCCAGTAGTGTTCTGAAGATTAAGATGTCACTTAATCAGAGATTTAACACTCATCATATTAGTAACGGAATTTGATGAACTTGTATTCAACCCTTTCACTGCCAATGTCGCATAAATGCACCACAACAAAATTTAATAGTGCAGTCGCAGATCAGACGCCGCCTTTTCATGGATTGCAGACAACAAGAAGAAATTTGGCGTCGAAATTGTTAATCGTTAACAAAGTTGCTAAACCGCATACGTATTTATCTTTACAAACAGTTCCCCCCGTCTTACGAAAGATATAATAACCGATTTATCGAAAGTCCGCCTTTACGACAAATCTACCCATATAACAGAAATTATCGCATTTTGGTCGTTTTTTGCATTCAATAATCGTAAATTCAGGCTAAATTGGTCCGATAGAAATGTTCTTGTCTTCTAACATACAGCGTTCGCAACTTGAAATTATGATTGCCATGTTTTAGAACTAACGATAATTTCATTCAACGACATTAACCCATTACCTCATAGGCTATTTTTAGACCCAACCTCTTTGAATAAATCTACCGAAAAGGAACATTAACTAGAGAAAAGGATTTTTTTTAGAATTTTGTAGTTTAAAAACATTGTGATAAATACAGCATTTGCTCCTAAAGGAGCAAATGCTCTATTTATCACAATGGTTTTAACTGGTGGCTTTTGCAGAGGCGTCAAAATGCGTCAATATGAAGGAATGAGTTAAGTAAAAGTTAAGCGTCCAAGTAATTCAACGTCTCGTTTTGGATTGAACTTGTTATGCTGTGGTCATTTTAGTTTTGAAAACAAAATGAAGACATAGTACATGATGACATCAGAAATATCGACGACATTTTGCTTGGCAGATTAAATTTTTAACCCATAAACACATATGGTCCCATACATAGAATTTAGACAAACGGTGTACACACGGACCAGAGGGCTCCCTCTAATAATGGTATAGATCTACACTATTTGCTATACAAATAAGTGTTGTATTGATAACATAGCATACATGTATTCCTTTTGCGGGACCCCACCGCCATGAACAATAGATGGTTTCTAAATCTTAATGTGGACGTGTTTAGCTAATATAATGCGGGAGTCCAAGTGTTCATCATTTACACCATAATAACGTCTTTAAAACATTTGCAGACAGAGTGGACCAAGATCGCATAGGCAGCTTATGTTGGAGCCGCCTGATCAGGATCTGCTGACTTTGCTTATGGAAGATCTGATGATTTTGTAGTTTCTGCTATGGCCAACCATCCCTGTGTTCATAGGCCATTATAAAAAAATCAACTCATTTATATTCACGATGTCATTATTTTTTACATGAATATTCATGGAGTAAAGAGTTAAAGACATGGCTGAATGAAAGACTGTAGATAAGATATGTGTAATTAATATACATGACGCCACTTTTTCTTACATATAAAGGTTCAGTTGTACTAAGGTTAACGTATTACAACTTTATGACTATGACCCTGGGTTTCAATATACAGCTAGACCTCATTAGCTCGAAGTTCAAGGGATCCTGATCATTTACTGACGTAACCAAACACTGACTCCAGTTATGCCTTTGCAAACAGAGCAGATCCAGACCAGACGTCTTCTATAGGAGCCGTCTGATCAGAGTCTGCTCTGTTGGCTAATGAAATAATATACGTGTAGATTTATTTGTACAGTTTCTGTCTGCATTAGCAAACAACCCATGTGTTAAAATAGCATTATTAAAAATAATCTAATACATATTCATGTTGTCATTATTTCTTACATAAGTACTCATCGAGTAATGAGTTAATACTCGATACGAATCGGAAGTCAGTCCGCAGATTAAAGTTTTGGCAGGCATTATGTTTTTCTGCACGAGAAGCGTTTAGCCCTTTCACCGCCAATGTCGCATAAATGCACCATGACAAATAGTGCAGTCCCAGATCAGATGCCGCCTTGAAAAGGAGGCTTCTGATTAGGGACTTCACTTTTTGTCCGAATCTCTTTTTCTATATCAGTGGTTTGTTCTTATGAAATTTGCATTTATTTATTTCATTTCCTTATTTTACTAAATTATTTAACAAGGTTGGATTGCAGATGACAATTAGAAACTTGGCACCGAAAGAGTTAAACGTTTATTCGAAAAAAAAAAGAAAATTACGGAACGAGTTTGTCGTGTAGACAATCAGAAAGTTAGTTAACCTATAAACTCACATAAACTCACCTATAAACTCACATGAGTTTATACATGGGACAAAGGTAAACAGTGTAGAACCAGATCAGAGAGCTCTTTAAGGACCCCTCCGATAAGGTTCGGCACAGTTTGTTGTACCGATGTCAAAGGATTTCACCAGAATAATATATATTTAACGGGAATCCCTAATAGGTTTTCATTTTTCAATTTAAACGGGTTTACCATATATACTGTTGGAGATAACACTTCACGAATATTCATTTAAGAAATATTTTTTTCACCATTTATATCAATTTCATTGCTTATAAACATATGAACTTTTGGCCTTAACATAACCTATAGAATAATATATAAGTAAACAGGGCAGATCAAGATCAGACGACTTCTACAGAATCTGTCTGATCTCGGTCTACTCTATTTGCAATGCATACTTATCTGCGTCGTCTCTGTTTGGTTAAGCGTTAAAACGGTTGCTATGGAGTAAACGATTAAAGGGCTAAACGCCAACATTTCCATTCCTTTCAAATAGGCGAAAAGTCAAATTTAGTTTTTCATCAAAGGTATATAACTCATGTCCATGCTCACAGCAGCGTTATGACCTTCGGTCAGACAGTTGACAATGTAATAAATGTCAACCCATTAACTGTTGACTATTAACCTTTAGCCTGCTGAGCAAATTATTTTACACAACCCTGCACCCACTACATTTCCAAAATTTAAGATAAAATCAGTATGTCAACCAAAATGAAATTAGAGTGTCAAACAGCTTGGATCCTGATGAGACGCCGAGTTACTCGGCGTCTCATCTGGATCCAAACTGTTTGCCAAGATAACCATTGATCCGTTGGCAACATCACAAAGGTTAATGTAAGATATTATTACCCGATGAAAACTCACTAGATGCAGTTTTGTAATGGTATATGAACATAGGGAATGTTCGCCATTGCAGAAACTGTACAATCATATTTGTATTATCTCTAAGCACATAGAGGAAACCCTGGTCCGGTGGCTCCTATAGGTGACATCTGAACGTGGTCTACTCTGTTTGCAAATGATTCAAAAGGCGTGCATGTATCTATGGAGTATAGGGTTAAAGGTGAAATTGATTCCCCATATACAGTAAAAACCTCTCTATAACGGCCACTAAAGAGTGTTAATTAGTTGATATTCAGGGCAGGTGGCTGCTTAAAGTAAGGTGAAAGTAAAACGGAACGCTCCTATGGGAGCGTTCTGGTTTACGTTGACCTTGCTTTATACAGCCACCTGCCTTTAACACAAAATACTTGATGTAATTATGTGGCCGTTATAGAGAGGTTTTACTGTATTTAAAACAACTGTTTTCGCTACCAATATCGCATCTGCGATTACCTATGCAAACAGCTTTGATCCAGATGAGATGCCGAGTAACTCGGCGTCTCTGATGTCTCACCAGCTGACTGTTTGTAAATGTGGTAATGTTTTTCAAAGAAAAGAGGAGACAACTAAACAAACGAACTTATAACAGACAATACATTTTGCGGACGACAATATTTGGTAGCGAAAGAGTTAAATCTACCATTTTAAGTAAAACCTCTCCTTAACCCCTGTCCTCGTTGCATAATCATGTAAGAAATAATGACGTCTTGGTCGATGTATCTGTCCATAATTACCCGCTCGAGCCTTCCACAGACAAGGGTACGTCATGAGCTGTATTGTGAGAAACAATCAAGTTTTCAAGTCTTTTCACTTGTCCTGACCAACTGTATAATATTTGATCAGTGTTGTTATTTGAAATAATATTTATTTCATTTGTAGGCTCAATAAAGTATGAGAGAAGTATTGGCGTTTTGTTAAAAAAATCCGACCTTATACACCCATGCGAAATAAAAAGCCCAAAACAAACCACAACCAACAACAAAAGTAAATCAAAGCAAATCAATCAAAACTAAAATAAATCAAAGAACTGAACAAACTACTCCAATCCCTAAAACGGAAAAAGACAACACCACCAACAAAAACAACAAATAAACATGCAAACAAAACCAACAAACAAAATCCCAAACAAACAAAACAAAATATAAAAAAAAAAACTAGAACAAAAAAAACAAAAAAAAAACAAAAAAAAAACAAACAAACAAACTCATAACAACATAAAAACTACAAATCCAACAACAACAAACAAACAACATCTCACACCAAACTAATGTCTGAAAACACACAAAAAAGAAGAAACAACTGACCTAACAATACCACAGAACTTGCCAATATGTATACCTGAACAGAGCTACAGATAAAGATGGGTACCCTTATACTAGAACCGTCATTTCTCCACCAAACCCTATACTATGATCCTTCTTTAGTACTCAGATATTAAAATCGTCATTTCTCCACCAAACCCTACGTTGTTACCACAATTTAGAATCGTCTCTTCGAGACGATTCTAACGAGTGGTCACGACATACGGTTAGTTGGAGAAATAATTAGTTATTCTTGAAAACGGTTCAGTGTTCGTATCTTATCTGTACCCTTGTCTGGGTCTATGCTGTTTGAAGGTCATTAAGTCTGGGTTCGTCATTATATATACAGTAAAACCCCGATAATGCGCCCACCAAATAGGGGTATAATTATGGGTGCTATATGCAGGTGGTAGCTTAATGCAGGACAAAAGTAATGCAGAAAGCTCCTAGAGGAGCTTTCTGTATTACTTTGCCCTGCATTAAGCAACCACCTGCTTATAAAGACACCCATGTTTATTCATTAACCCTTCGCTTGCTAATCGCGTCAATATACCTACCTGTAAATAGTCTCATCAGGGTCTGCACTATTTACAAGTTGATTGTGCAACCAGTGCACTCCACAGCAGTGTTTGCATAGCGAAATACTTGTACACAGTGAAGATATATATAATTATACAACAGGGTATGGGTAAAAAAGGAGAAATGTATTTTAAAATTCAGCAAGCGCAGGGTTAAGTGGTCGCATTAGAGGGGTTCTACTGTACCTAATCCCACAAACATTCAGCACTCTACTAGCAACATTGTTCAACATTTTGCAAATAGACTGGATCCAGATGAGACACCGCCATAAGTAAGGTTACGACAGTCACAGCAACAACACGAACAACTCTCCGAGACACCGCCATAAGTAAGGTTACGACAGTCACGACAACTACACGAACAACTCTCCGAGACACCGCCATAAGTAAGGTTACGACAGTCACCGTAACTACACGAACAACTCTCCGAGACACCGCCATAAGTAAGGTTACGACAGTCACCGTAACTACACGAACAACTCTCCGAGACACCGCCATAAGTAAGGTTACGACAGTCACGACAACTACACGAACAACTCTCCGAGACACCGCCATAAGTAAGGTTACGACAGTCACGACAACTACACGAACAACTCTCCGAGACACCGCCATAAGTAAGGTTACGACAGTCACCGTAACTACATGAACAACTCTCCGAGACACCGCCATAAGTAAGGTTACGACAGTCACGACAACTACACGAACAACTCTCCGAGACACCGCCATAAGTAAGGTTACGACAGTCACGACAACTACACGAACAACTCTCCGAGACACCGCCATAAGTAAGGTTACGACAGTCACCGTAACTACACGAACAACTCTCCGAGACACCGCCATAAGTAAGGTTACGACAGTCACGACAACTACACGAACAACTCTCCGAGACACCGCCATAAGTAAGGTTACGACAGTCACCGTAACTACACGAACAACTCTCCGAGACACCGCCATAAGTAAGGTTACGACAGTCACGACAACTACACGAACAACTCTCCGAGACACCGCCATAAGTAAGGTTACGACAGTCACCGTAACTACACGAACAACTCTCCGAGACACCGCCATAAGTAAGGTTACGACAGTCACCGTAACTACACGAACAACTCTCCGAGACACCGCCATAAGTAAGGTTACGACAGTCACGACAACTACACGAACAACTCTCCGAGACACCGCCATAAGTAAGGTTACGACAGTCACGACAACTACACGAACAACTCTCCGAGACACCGCCATAAGTAAGGTTACGACAGTCACCGTAACTACACGAACAACTCTCCGAGACACCGCCATAAGTAAGGTTACGACAGTCACCGTAACTACACGAACAACTCTCCGAGACACCGCCATAAGTAAGGTTACGACAGTCACGACAACTACACGAACAACTCTCCGAGACACCGCCATAAGTAAGGTTACGACAGTCACGACAACTACACGAACAACTCTCCGAGACACCGCCATAAGTAAGGTTACGACAGTCACGACAACTACACGAACAACTCTCCGAGACACCGCCATAAGTAAGGTTACGACAGTCACCGTAACTACACGAACAACTCTCCGAGACACCGCCATAAGTAAGGTTACGACAGTCACGACAACTACACGAACAACTCTCCGAGACACCGCCATAAGTAAGGTTACGACAGTCACGACAACTACACGAACAACTCTCCGAGACACCGCCATAAGTAAGGTTACGACAGTCACGACAACTACACGAACAACTCTTCGAGACACCGCCATAAGTAAGGTTACGACAGTCACCGTAACTACACGAACAACTCTCCGAGACACCGCCATAAGTAAGGTTACGACAGTCACCGTAACTACACGAACAACTCTCCGAGACACCGCCATAAGTAAGGTTACGACAGTCACCGTAACTACACGAACAACTCTCCGAGACACCACCATAAGTAAGGTTACGACAGTCACAGCAACAACACGAACAACTCTCCCCACCCTACCTCATAGCCTAATGAAAATAGATAAACATATGAAATAGCTGATATGTCTACCATAAAAATAGGTTATCAGAAACAACGGCACAACCAATGAAATGCACTTATTTAAAAAAAAACACAGGCAAACATGGGGAAAGTTTGTCTTACAATACAACACCACAACAAATACAGCAATCGCTATCAGAAAACGGAATATCATTAATAAACGAGTAACAACAGAAGATAAACAAACAAAGGTATGCAAATATACACACTCATGACCAAATACACCACCAACGGAAACGCCAAAATTACCCTGTCCCTGTAGGAAAACAAATCCCACCAAACAAACCAGTCACACGCATGTCCTGTGCACCCTTGTCCCAGTAGTAACACAATAATGACCAAACACGCAACCAAAAGACACCAACATCACCCTTGTCCCGATAGCAACACCACCATGACAAAACACACCAAAAACTACAGAAGCCAGCAACAAATTTACCAACGAAACCCTAGTCCCATTAGGAGCATAGCAATGGCCAAATACACCACAAATACAGATGCCAGCTACACATATAACAACAAAACCCATGTCAATTTAGCAACACAACTATGACAAAATACATCACAAATACAGACGTCAGATGCACATATAACAACAAAACCTATGTCAATTTAGCAACACAACTATGACAAAATACATCACCAATACAGTCGCGAGGTACACATATAACAATATCGTGGTCAATTTAGCAACACAACAATGACCAATTACACTACAAATACAGACGCAAGATACACATGTATACCAACAACACCCCTTGTCAATTTAGCAACAAAATCATGACCAAACGCATATACCAGCTTTTGTACGTTTTTACCACGAAACAAGCCAATGTTTGAGCTGGATACATTTAACTCAGCTGGCTAAAGTTTAAATACTCATAAAGGGAGTTATGTATTCGTTTTGAAACACGAAATGAATTCAGTGCTATACATGCATTCAAACGTAATTACAGTAAGATGTCTAAGTATGTGTCTGTTGTAGTCTAGTGCAGGTCAAAAGTAATGCAGAACATTTCTATAGGAGGTTTCTGCATTACTTTTGCCTTTCATTTAAGACCCATGTGTTCAATAAATGAATGACTGCTTAAGACATGTTCTACTGTTAAACCCATTACCTCATAGGCTATTCTTAGATACAATATCTTTGAATAAATCTACCGAAAGGAGCACTAACTAGAGAAAAGGATTTATTTTAGAATTTTGTAGTTTGAAACCATTGTGATAAATAGAGCATTTGCTCCTACAGGAGCAAATGCTCTTTTATCACAATGGTTTCACAAAGTGGCTTTTACAGAGTCGTCAAAATCGTTAATATGAGGAGAAGGGTTAACATAAAAGAGCATTGCAACATTTGTTTTTCTTGACAAAACAATATGGTATTTAATATTCTCTTGGACAACATACGTGGGGTACATGTAGTGCATTCTTCTCTTGAACAACACAATCATTTATATTTGATTTATATAACACCGCAACAAATAAACGTGCGTACTCAAGTATTAAAATCATCATTTCTCAACACCAAACCCTATGTTGTGACTACTTCAAGATTATTCTAAAGAGTGGTCACAATATAGTGTTTGACGAAGAAAGGAAGAAGTTATTCTAGAAAGTGTTTTAATTTACGCATTTAACCCATTATCTCATAGGCTATTTTTAGGCTACCTCTTTAAATAAATCTACCGAAAAGGAGCATTAACTAGAGAAAAGGATTTTGTTTAGAATTTTGTAGTTTGAAACCATTGTGATAAATAGAGCATTTGCTCCTATAGGAGCAAATGCTCTATTTACCACAATGGTTTCACTAAGTGACTTTTACAGAGTCGTCAAAAGTCGTCAATATGAGGGAATGGGTTAATCTGGACCACTGTATAATAAGGATTAAAAAGATGAGAGGATAAACATCATTGGTCGGACGTTATGTTATTATGTGCACACTAGTGGCGAATTATCTTGCCATTTATCACCTATACCAGCAGGTCTAAGCTGAGGCCCAAAATGTTTGTCATTCTGACTGAACTTCTGGAGAAATAAATGGGGAAGAAAATTAGGTCCGTGAAGTTTGCACGACATTAGACTTTTAGACCTTCGACAGAAATTGTCTAAATGTCTAATTTAGACATTAGACAATACAGCTTTTTTCCATAATGTTCAACAAATGTCCATTTCGACGTAAGACAATATAGCTTTTTCCATAACGTCGAAAAAGTGTCTAATTTAGACGTTAGACAATTTGTCCGAACGCGGAACATGTCTAAATATTGTCCAATTTACACATTTAGACAGTTCTATCAAGTCGGAAAAATTGTCTAACAAGTGTCTAATTTAGACGTTGGACATTGTGTCCGACCGGGGAAATTGTCTAAATATTGTCCAATTTAGACATTAGACAGTTTTATCAAGCCAGAACAAGTGTCTAACAAGTGTCTAATTTAGACGTTAGACAATTTGCTGGACCAAGAAAATGTCTAAATATTGTCTAATTTAGACATTAGACATTTCTATCAAGTCGAAAAAATGTCTAACAGGTGTCTAATTTAGACATTAGACAATTTGGCTGACAGGGAAAAATGTCTAAATATTGTCCAATTTAGACATAAGACATTTGTATTAAGTCGGAAAAATTGCCTAACAAGTGTCTAATTTCGACGTTGGACAATTGCCTGACCGGGGAAAGTGTCTAAATATTGTCCAATTTAGACATTAGACAGTTCTCTCAAGTCTAAAAATGTGTCTAACAAGTGTCTAATTTAGACTTTAGACAATTTGAAGGACAGGAAAAAATGTCTAAATATTGTCTAATTTAGACATTAGACATTTCTATCAAGTCGAAAAAATGTCTAACAGGTGTCTAATTTAGACATTAGACAATTTGGCTGACAGGGAAAAATGTCTAAATATTGTCCAATTTAGACATAAGACATTTGTATTAAGTCGGAAAAATTGTCTAACAAGTGTCTAATTTCGACGTTGGACAATTGCCTGACCGGAGAAAGTGTCTAAATATTGTCCAATTTAGACATTAGACAGTTCTCTCAAGTCTAAAAAAGTGTCTAACAAGTGTCTAATTTAGACGTTAGACAATTTGCAGGAGAGGGAAAAATGTCTAAATATTGTCCAATTTTAGACATTAGACATTTCTATCATGTCGGAAAAAAGTGTCTAAAAAGTGTCTAATTTCGACGTTGGACAATTTACCCGACCGGGGAAATTGTCTAAATATTGTCCAATTTAGACATTAGACAGTTCTATCAAGCCGGAAAAGGTGTCTAACAAGTGTCTAATTTAGACATTAGACAATTTTCCGGACAGGGAAAATGTCTAATTATCGTCCAATCTAGACATTAGACAGTTCTCTCAAGTCGGAAAAAGTGTCTAACAAGTGTCTAATTTAGACATTAGACAATTTTGCGGACAGGGAAAAATGTCTAAATATTGTCCAATTTAGACATTAGACATTTCTATCAAGTCGGAAAAAATGTTAAACAAGTGTCTAATTTAGACATTAGACAATTTGGCTGACAGGGAAACATGTCTAAATAGTGTCCAATTTAGACATTAGATATTTCTATCAAGTCGGAAAAAATGTCTAACAAGTGTCTAATTTAGACGTTAGACAATTTGCCAAACAGGGGAAAATGTCTAAATATTGTCCAATTTTAGACATTAGACATTTCTATCAAGTCGGAAAAAGTGTCTAAAAAGTGTCTAATTTCGACGTTGGACATTGTGCCTGACCGGGGAAAATGTCTAAATATTGTCCAATTTAAACATTAGACAGCTCTATCAAGTTGGAAAAACGTGTCAAACAATTGTCTAATTTAGAGGTTGGACAAATTGCCCGACCGGGAAATTTGTCTTATGTCTAATTGGACAATATTAAGACATTCTTCCCTTTCTGGAATATTGTCCAACGTCGAAATTAGACACTTTTTAGACACTTTTAGCCCGTTTTCTCACGGCAGCAGGCTGTCCCGTGGAAATCCCCGTTGAAGCACGGGACCCGACTGCCCCGGCGCGCATCGCTCCGTCCTCGTGGTAGATCCCCGTGTTTGCACGGGATCTGGCTCCTACGATCTGCGCTGCTCGGTGCCGTGGCAGTCCTGGCGATCGCGGCTCCGTCCCCATTGGAGATTCCCGTATTCGAACGGGACCCGGCTGCCGCAGACTACGCGGCTCGGTCCCATCAAAGATCGCCGAGTTAGCAGGGCCATGCCATCGGACTTTCCCGGCCAGCTTTTTAGACAATTTTTCCGACTTGAGAGAAATGTCTGATGTCTAATTAGACAATATTTAGACATTTTTCCCGTTCCGGCAAATTGTCCAACGTCGAAATTAACAATATTTAGACAATTTCCTCGGCCGGGCAAAGTGTCCAACGTCGAAATTAGACACTTTTTAGAAACTTTTTCCGACTTGAGAAAAAAATATCTAATGTCTAATTAGACAATATTTAGACATTTTTCCCGGTCCGGAAAATTGTCTAACATCTAAATTAGGCACCTGTTAGACAACTTTTCTGGCTTGAGAGAAATGTCTAATGTCTAATTAGACAATATTTAGACATTTTTCCCGTTCCGGAAAATTGTCCAACGTCGAAATTAGACACTTTTAAGACACTTTTTTCGACTTGAGAAAAAAATATCTAATGTCTAATTAGACAATATAAAGACATTTTTCCCGGTCCGGAAAATTGTCTAACGTCTAAATTAGACACTTGTTAGACAATTTTTCTGGCTTGAGAGAAATGTCTAATGTCTAATTAGACAATATTTAGACATTTTTCCCGTTCCGGAAAATTGTCCAACGTCGAAATTAGACACTTTTAAGACACTTTTTTCGACTTGAGAAAAAAATATCTAATGTCTAATTAGACAATATAAAGACATTTTTCCCGGTCCGGAAAATTGTCTAACGTCTAAATTAGACACTTGTTAGACAATTTTTCTGGCTTGAGGGAAATGTCTAATGTCTAATTAGACAATATTTAGACATTTTTCCCGTTTCGGAAAATTGTCCAACGTCGAAATTAGACACTTTTAAGACACTTTTCCGACCTGAGAAAAAATGTCTAATGTCAAATTAGACAATATTTAGACATTTTTCCCGTTCCGGTAAATTGTCTAACGTCTAAATTAAACACTTGTTAGACAATTTTTCCGACTTGAGAGAAATGTTTAATGTCTAATTAGACAATATTTAGACATTTTTCACCTTCCGGAAAATTGTCCAACGTCGAAATTAGACACTTTTAAGACACTTTTTCCGACTTGAGAAAAAATGTCTAATGTCGAAATTAGACACTTTTAGACACTTTTTAGACACTTTTTCCGACTTGATAGAAATGTCTAATGTCCAAATTGGACAATATTTAGACATTTCTCCCGTTTTCTCACAGCAGCAGGCTGCCCCTGTCTACATGTACGCGGCTCTGTCCCGTGGAAATCCCCGTTGAAGTACGGGAGTAGACTGCTCCAGCCCATGCGGCTTCGTCCCATGGTAGATACCAGTTTTCACGGCCTTGCAGATTGTCTAACGTCTAAATTAGACACTTTTAGACAATTTTTCCGACTTGAGAGAAATGTCTAATGTCTATTTAGACAATATTTAGACATTTTTTCCGGTCCGGCAAATTGTCTAACGTCTAAATTAGACATTTGTTAGACAATTTTTCCGACATGAGAGAAATGTCTAATGTCTAATTAGACAATACTTAGACATTTTTCCCCTTCCGGAAAATTGTCCAACGTCGAAATTAGACACTTTTTAGACACTTTTTCCGACTCGAGAAAAAATGTCTAATGTCTAATTAGACAATATTTAGACATTTTTCCCGTTCCGGAAAACTGTCCAATGTCGAAATTAGACACTTTTTAGACACTATTTAGACACTTTTCCCGACTTGATAGAAATGTCTAATGTCTAAATTGGACAATAATTAGACATTTCCCCCGTGTTCTGAGAGCAGCAGGCTGCCCCGGAGCGCATGACTCCGTCCTCGTGGTAGATACCCGTGTTTCCACGGGAACTGGCTCCTGCAAGCTGCTCTGCTCGGTCCCGTGTAAGATTACCGTATTAGAGTGACAGCAGGCTTCCCCGGCCAGCTATAGCTCAGTTCAGTGGAAGGTCCCGTTGCAGCACGGGAGCCGACAGTCCTGGCGCTCGCGGCTCAGTCGCTATGGGAGATTCCCGTATTCGAACGGGACCCGGCTGCCGCAGACTGTGCGGCTCGGTCCCATGAAAGATCGCTGAGTTAGCAGGGCCATGGCATCGGACTTCCCCGGCCAGCGCCGCTGGAAGATCCCCGTTGAAATACGGGAGTCGACTGCTCCGGCTCATGCGGCTTCGTCCCATGGTAGATCCCAGTGTTCGCGGCCTTGCAGATTGTCTAACGTCTAAATTAGACACTGTTTAGACATTTTTTCCGGCTTGAGAGAAATGTCTAATGTCTAATTAGATAATATTTAGACATTTTTCCCGGTCCGGCAAATTGTCTAACGTCTAAATTAGACACTTGATAGACACTTTTTCCGATTTGAGAGAAATGTCTAATGTCTAATTAGACAATATTTAGACATTTTTCCCCTTCCGGAAAATTGTCTAATGTCGAAATTAGACACTTTTAGACACCTTTTCCGACTTGAGAAAAATGTCTAATGTCTAATTAGACAATATTTAGACATTTTTCCCGTTCCGGAAAACTGTCCAATGTCGAAATTAGACACTTTTTAGACACTTTTCCCGACTTGATAGAAATGTCTAATGTCTAAATTGGACAATATTTAGACATTTCCCTCGTGTTCTCACAGAAGCAGGCTGCCCCGGCCTACGCGTCTCTGTCCCGTGGAAGTCCCCGTTAAAGCATGGTATGCGACTGCCCCGGAGCGCATGGTTCCGTCCTCGTGGTAGATCCCCGTGTTTGCACGGGAACTGGCTCCTGCGAGCTGCGCTGCTCGGTCCCGTGTAAGATTACCCGTATTAGCGTGACAGCGGGCTTCCCCTGCCAGCTATAGCTCGGTTCAGAGGAAGGCCCCGTTGCAGCACGGGAGCCGACAGCCCTGGCGCCGGCGACTCCGTCTCCATGGGAGATTCCCGTATTCGAACGTGACCCGGCTGCCGCAGACTGTGCGGCTCGGTCCCACCCATGAAACATCGCCGAGTTAGTAGGGCCATACTGTTCCGGCCCATGCCGCTTCGTCCCGTGGTATATCCCAGTGTTCGCGGCCTTGCATATTGTCTAACGTCTAAATTAGACACTTTTAGACACTTTTTCCGGCTTGAGAGAAATGTCTAATGTCTAATTAGACAATATTTAGACATTTTTGCCGTTCCGAAAAATTGTCCAACGTCGAAATTAGACACTTTTTAGACACCTTTCCCGACTTGACAGAAATGTCTAATGTCTAAATTGGACAATATTTAGACATTTCCCCGTGATCTCACAGCAGCAGGCAGCCCCGGCCTACGCGGCTCTGTCCCGTGGAAATGCCCGTTGAAGAACGGGATGCGACTGCCCCGGAGTGCATGGCTCCGTCCTCGTGGTAGATCCCCGTGTTTGCACGGGAACTGGCTCCTGCGAGCTGCGCTGCTCGGTCCAGTGTAAGATTACCGTATTTGTGTGACAGCAGACTTCCCCTGCCAGCTCTAGCTCGATTCATTGGAAGGTCCCATTGCAGCACGGGAGCCGACAGCCCTAGCGCTCGCGACTCCGTCCCAATGGGAGATTCCCGTATTCGAACGGGACCCGGCTGCCGCAGAATGTGCGGCTCAGTCCCATGAAAAATCGCCGAGTTAGCAGGGTCATGGCACCGGACTTCCCCGGCCAGCGCCGCTGGAAGATCCCCGTTGAAGTACGGGAGCGGACTGTTCCCGCACATGCGGCATCGTCCCGTTGAAGATCCCAGTGTCCGCGGCCTTGCATATTGTCTAACGTCTAAATTAGACACTTTTTAGACACTTTTCTGGCTTGAGAGAAATGTCTAATGTCTAATTAGACAATATTTAGACATTTTTGCCGTTCCGGAAAATTGTCCAATGTCGAAATTAGACACTTTTTAGACACTTTTTCCGACTTGAGAAAAAATGTCTAATGTCTAATTAGACAATATTTAGACATTTTTCCCGTTTCGGAAAACTGTCCAATGTCGAAATTAGACACTTTTTAGACACTTTTTCCGACTTGAGAAAAAATGTCTAATGTCTAATTAGACAATATTTAGACATTTTTCCCGTTTCGGAAAACTGTCCAATGTCGAAATTAGACACTTTTTAGACACTTTTTCCGACTTGAGAAAAAATGTCTAATGTCTAATTAGACAATATTTAGACATTTTTCCCGTTTCGGAAAACTGTCCAATGTCGAAATTAGACACTTTTTAGACACTTTTTAGACACCTTTCCCGACTTGACAGAAATGTCTAATGTCTAAATTGGACAATATTTAGACATTTCCTCCGTGATCTCACAGCAGCAGGCTGCCCCGGCCTACGCGGCCCTGTCCCGTGGAAATCCCCGTTGAAGCACGGGATGCGACTGCCCCGGAGTGCATGGCTCCGTCCTCGTGGTAGATCCCCGTGCTTGCACGGGAACTGGCTCCTGCGAGCTGCGCTGCTCGGTCCAGTGTAAGATTACCGTATTTGTGTGACAGCAGGCTTCCCCTGCCAGCTCTAGCTCGATTCATTGGAAGGTCCCGTTGCAGCACGGGAGCCGACAGCCCTAGCGCTCGCGACTCCGTCCCAATGGGAGATTCCCGTATTCGAACGGGACCCGGCTGCCGCAGAATGTGCGGCTCGGTCCCATGAAAAATCGCCGAGTTAGCAGGGTCATGGCACCGGACTCCCCCGGCCAGCGCCGCTGGAAGATCCCCGTTGAAGTACGGGAGCGGACTGTTCCGGCACATGCGGCTTCGTCCCGTGGTAGATCCCAGTGTCCGCGGCCTTGCATATTGTCTAACATCTAAATTAGACACTTTTAGACACTTTTTCCGGCTTGAGAGAAATGTCTAATGTCTAATTAGACAATATTTAGACATTTTTGCTGTTCCGAAAAATTGTCCAACGTCGAAATTAGACACTTTTTAGACACTTTTTCCGACTTGAGAAAAAATGTCTAATGTCTAATTAGACAATATTTAGACATTTTTCCCGTTTCGGAAAATTGTCCAATGTCGAAATTAGACACTTTTTAGACACTTTTTTCGACTTGAGAAAAAATGTCTAATGTCTAATTAGACAATATTTAGACATTTTTCCCGTTTCGGAAAACTGTCCAATGTCGAAATTAGACACTTTTTAGACACTTTTTAGACACCTTTCCCGACTTGACAGAAATGTCTAATGTCTAAATTGGACAATATTTAGACATTTCCCCGTGATCTCACAGCAGCAGGCTGCCCCGGCCTACGCGGCCCTGTCTCGTGGAAATGCCCGTTGAAGAACGGGATGCGACTGCCCCGGAGTGCATGGCTCCGTCCTCGTGGTAGATCCCCGTGTTTGCACGGGAACTGGCTCCTGCGAGCTGCGCTGCTCGGTCCAGTGTAAGATTACCGTATTTGTGTGACAGCAGGCTTCCCCTGCCAGCTCTAGCTCGATTCATTGGAAGGTCCCATTGCAGCACGGGAGCCGACAGCCCTAGCGCTCGCGACTCCGTCCCAATGGGAGATTCCCGTATTCGAACGGGACCCGGCTGCCGCAGAATGTGCGGCTCAGTCCCATGAAAAATCGCCGAGTTAGCAGGGTCATGGCACCGGACTTCCCCGGCCAGCGCCGCTGGAAGATCCCCGTTGAAGTACGGGAGCGGACTGTTCCGGCACATGCGGCATCGTCCCGTTGTAGATCCCAGTGTCCGCGGCCTTGCATATTGTCTAACGTCTAAATTAGACACTTTTTAGACACTTTTCCGGCTTGAGAGAAATGTCTAATGTCTAATTAGACAATATTTGGACATTTTTCCCGTTCCGAAAAATTGTCCAACGTCGAAATTTGACACTTTTTAGACACTTTTTTCGACTTGATAGAAATGTTTAATGTCTAAATTGGACATTATTTAGATATTTTTCCAGTTTAGGCAAATTGTCTAACCTCTAAATTAGACACTTTTTAGACACTTTTTCGGACTTGATAGAAATGTCTAATGTCTAATTTAGACATTACTTAGACATTTTTCCCGTTCCGGAAAACTGTCCAACGTCGAAATTAGACACTTTTTAGACACTTTTTCCGACTTGAGAAAATATGTCTAATGTCTAATTAGACAATATTTAGACATTTTTTCCGTTCCGGCAATTTGTCTAACGTCTAAATTAGACACTTGTTAGACACTTTTTCCGACTTGATAGAAATGTCTAATGTCTAATTTAGACATTACTTAGACATTTTTCCCGTTCCGGAAAGCTGTCCAACGTCGAAATTAGACACTTTTTAGACACTTTTTCCGACTTGAGAAAATATGTCTAATGTCTAATTAGACAATATTTAGACATTTTTTCCGTTCCGGCAAATTGTCTAACGTCTAAATTAGACACTTGTTAGACAATTGTTCCGACTTGATAGAAATGTCTAATGTCTAATTAGACAATATTTAGACATTTTTACCGTTCCCGAAAATTGTCCAACGTCGAAATTAGACACTTTTTAGACAATTTTTCCGACTTGAGAAAATATGTCTAATGTCTAATTAGACAATATTTAGACATTTTTCCCGTTCCAACAAATTGTCTAACGTCTAAATTAGACACTTGTTAGACATTTTTTCCGTCTTGATAGAAATGTCTAATGTCTAATTAGACAATATTTAGACAGTTTTGCCGTTCCGGAAAATTGTCCAACGTCGAAATTAGACACTTTTAGCCACTTTTTCTGACTAGAGAAAAAATGTCTAATGTTTAATTAGACAATATTTGGACATTTTTCCCGTTCCGAAAATTTTCCAACGTCGAAATTAGACACTTTTTGGACACTTATTTCGACTTGATTGAAATGTTTAATGTCTAAATTGGACATTATTTAGACATTTTTCCAGTTTAGGCAAATTGTCTAACCTCTAAATTAGACACTTTTTAGACAATTTTCCGACTTGAGAAAAAATGTCTAATGTCTAATTAGACAATATTTAGACATTTTTCCCGTTCCGGCAAATTGTCTAACGTCTAAATTAGACACTTGTTAGACAATTGTTCCGACTTGATACAAATGTCTAATGTCTAATTAGACAATATTTAGACATTTTTCCCGTGTCCGAAAATTGTCCAACGTCGAAATTAGACACTTTTTAGACACTTTTTTCGACTTGATAGAAATGTCTAATGTCTAAATTGGACAATATTTAGACATTTTTCCATTTCGGCATATTGTCTAACATCTAAATTAGACACTTTTTAGACATTTTTTTCCGACTTGATAGAAATGTCTAATGTCTAATTTAGACATTATTTAGACATTTTTGTCGTTCTGTCAAATTGTCTAACGTCTATATAAGACACTTGTTAGACACTTTTTCTGAATTGAGAGAACTGTCTAATGTCTAAATTGGACAATATTTAGACTTTTTACCCGTTCGGACAAGTTGTCCAACGTCTAAATTAGACACTTGTAAGACATTTTTTCCGAATTGATAGGACTGTCTTATGTCTAAATTGGACAATATTTAGACATTTTTCTCGGTCCGGCAAATTGTCTAACGTCTAAATTAGACACTTGTTAGACACTTTTTTCCAACTTGATAGAAGTGTCTAATGTCTAAAATTGGACAAAATTTAGACAATTTCCCCCGTCTGGCAAATTGTCCAACGTCTAAATTAGACACTTTTTCGACGTTATGGAAAAAAGCTGTATTGTCTAACGTCGAAATTGGACATTTGTTGAACATTATGGAAAAAGCTGTATTGTCTAATGTCTAAAATTGGACATTTAGACACTTTCTGTCGAAGGTCTAAAAGTCTAATGTCGTGCAAACTTCACGGACCTAGAAAATTAATGTTTTTGAAAATGTTGCATACGACAATTTAGTGAACGACTAACATATTTAACATACAAAGAGATAATGTTGAGAGATGCAGCTGTCAGTAACTGACGAATGGTGGATGTTGTGAAATGTAGATAGGTGACATGTCCCGCTTACGTCCCTGGTTATGTTACAAAACCCGATATTACACTGCAGGGGGTTCAATAAATACACCATCGGTATTTTCTAAGCACCGTTTAGCACCGTTTTATTTATCTAAATGAGTCGATAGGCGACTCTATTGTATGTTTAGGGTGCACTTTATTATGCAGATTCTGTGTATTGGATTTTTAAAAGCACTTGTTATGCTTCATTTAAAAGGGAAGTGGAGTTTATAAACTTGAATGTCAGTTTCCATGCGTTTGATAACAATCTTGTTTGATAAAGATCAAACATGTTTAACCTTATATAGGATAACCCTTATTCTACACAAACAAAACCAGAATGACCTCTGTAAACATTTCAATCAATTAGTACCCAGTGTCCCTTAACCCTTTCGGCTCCAAATTTCTAGTCCAAGTTCGTTAAATCATTCAGTAAAATAAGGAAATGAGATAAATAAATGCAAATTTCAAAGGAATAAAGCACATATATAGAAATAGAGATTGAGACAAATAGTGAAGTCCCTGATCAGACGCCGCCTTGAAAAGGCGGCGTCTGATCTGGGACTGCACTATTTGTCGTGGTGCATTTATGCGACTGTGGTGGTGAAAGGGTTAAAAGGGCATAGGCAAACAGTGTATACCCAGATCAGAGGGATACTGAATGATTCTGGAGCCCTCTCATCAGGGTCTGCATTATTTGCTAAACTCGATGGTAATGGCTTATACTAACATAAAATTGGGTTTGCTGTGTCCCTTAACAGGAAAAATGGATGGGCTCCAGAATAAGCTATGACAATGGTTTTCCACTATGGAATTAACCCATTACCTCATAGGCTATTTTAGATACAACCTCTTTGAATAAATCTACCGAAAAGGAGCATTAACAAGAGAAAAGGAAATTTTTAGAAACTTGTAGTTTGAAACCATTGTGATAAAAAGAGCATTTGCTCCTATAGGAGCAAATGCTCTATTTATCACAATGGTTTCACAAAGTGACTTCTACAGAGTCGTCAAAAGTCGTCAATATGAGGGAATGGGTTAAATCCAGACGGGGTGCTACGCAACCTGGTAGCCCAACTGAATCGATGCTATTCGACATATATTCATTAACAAATCAAATGTTTGAAACAATTTCATGTGAAAAAAAGAAAGAAAATGCTACAGGTCATATTTTAAGCAGATGTCTTTTTATATGATTTTTATTTGTATATGGGTTTCACGTCGCTTTATCAGTATTTCAGTCATATCGCGACCTCCAGCTAATTACAGGTGGGGGAAGACCCCACAGGTTTTATATTGTATGGAACAAATTGCATTGATTCGTTCACAGACTTACCGTAAGCCAGCTGGAAGAATTACTCATTTGTCCAAATGTCCAGACTTTTTGCTTTATACTTTTAAGGTTATATTCTGCCAAATACTACTAAATCCTTAAAACCACCGCCAACTTTTCTATTTAAATAACTAGGACTAAACATCCAGTCAAATGTTTGTTCGTCTTCAGTTTGTCATGTGTGGAAGAAATAATTTCCAAGAATCTCTGAATATATCAGGATATTTGAGCACAGCAGCTAAGTTGAATAGATTAAGAGTGTTTATAGAAATGCTTTTCATAAATACGGCACAGCAATACACATAACACTCCTCAGTTTCATTCTACAAATATGTGAGAATATTTCCTTCAAGTTTTATATATGAAAACAACTTTGAAACAAGTAGGTGTCTATCAAAGTCATGTTAAAACGTATATCGCTGGCCGTTCCAATGCGGTACTTCCATCTTTCCCTTATTGTTTGTGTTATGCCTTTGTGCGTCTCTTTTTATTTTTTTGATAGGCATGTACATTTGCTGTTCTTATGTGTCATGGTTCTGTTCGGGCGACTGTATGTTTTGTTTGTGGTGTGCCCTATATGACTCATACGTGTACGTTTGGTTGTGGAGTCTTATAAGTGACATGAAACGATGATCGTGAACAATACTCTCAGGTAAAAGTATTAGAAATCTATCAGCTGAAAATTTATTAATTATTATGAATGCCAGATATCCATATTAGCCATTGCGAAAACTGTAGAATAAGATTCATATTGTTTTATAAGCAAACAGAGCAGACCCTGGTAAGATGGCTACTACTTGAGCCGTCTGATCAGAAATATTGTTTGCAGTGGCGTGAACAAGTGTTTCTACCAGGTAAAGGGTTACAACACAGATTCCAGCAGTATTCTGTGGAGCTCATTTTATCAACAGCAAATTTTGCAATTCCATAGTACCGGTATTTCAAAATCTAAAATCCATATATATGTATGACAATTTCTTTTTATCATACCAGTTGATAATTTTATAATTTTTACACACTTTTCATCACTATATCATCAGCTTATGACGGTCATATCAGCTATCAGTTGTATGATCATTGATGAAACATGCTCCTGGTTCAATTCTCGTAACACTCTGCTAAAACATCGAGTAACTTGACATCTCATCTAGATCCACACTGTTTGCAATACACGTCCCAAACTCGCCACAAGTGTGCCTATTTGGACGTCTAGGGTCGAAGGAAGTACCAGAACTGGGTTCTGATACAGTTGGGCTATGTTTGGGCTCCCTGGATCTTTACTGTGCTCAGTGTAAAAAATAAACACACTTATACAATATCAACCCAAACAAAGCGATATTGTATTGATACTGTCAAGTTCACGTCAACTGCCCGCTTTAACCCATTACCTCATAAGCTATTTTAGATACAACCTCTTTGTATAAATCTACCGAAAAGGAGCATTAAATAGAGAAAAGGAAAATTTTAGAATTTTATAGTGTGAAACCATTGTGATAAATAGAGCATTTGCTCCTATAGGAGCAAATGCTCTATTTATCACAATAGTTTCACAAAGTAACTGTTACAGAGTCGTCAAAATTCGTCAATATGAGGGAATGGGTTAAACGTTATGATTCAAAAATAAATACGGTTATTATGTACCGTCTAAAGACGTTCACTATCTGGAGTGTTAACCCTTTCCCTCCTAGATTATTTTAGACCAATCCTCTACTGGAGCATTTGCTAGAAAAGGATATTTTTTTTTAGAAATATATAGTTTTTAAACCATTGTGATGAATAGAGCATTTGCTCCCAAAGAGCAAATGCTTTATTTATCACAATGGTTTTTACATTAGGTAGCACGATGCTCCTTTAGGAGCCCATTGGTCTGGGTTTCACTGTTTGTCTATTTCCAGTTCGTGGGTCCAGTAGTGTTACATACTTATCAAAACACAATACTTCAGAAAAATATCAGCTGATGAAAGTTTGAGCAAACAACGATTAAAAAATCAGCAGAAGGGCTAACCTTTAGCCTGCTAAAAACATTACGTCTGTTACAAGTTTCAATAAATAGTAAAACTCCTCTAAATCGGACGTTAAATTTAGTATAGATATCGGTCTTTGAGACAAGTGGCAGCTTACTGCAAGGTGAAAGTCTTGCAGAAAGCTGCTCCATGAGCTTTCTACAAGTCTTTAACCCTGCATTAAGCAGCCACCTGATTGGAAGTATCTAAATTATACTCAACTAGAATTCCTGTTTTGATGGGTTTTACTGTATTTCCGACTCAAGGTTTGGAAGACGTTTGGCCGCGTTTCAGACAGCATGGATCCTGATTTGACGTCGATTTACTCGGTATCTGATCTGGATAAAAATGTTTGAAAATGCCAGTAAGGTCATACCCAGCATGATGAGGATTTAAATATAACTACAGTTGAACTTCAATATCTCGAACTCGGATAACTCGAACTTCGGGATAGTTCGAAGTAAAAGTACGGTCCTTCCAAATTTACAGTACATATTTGTTCTTAAATGTATCACTGTATATATCTAGAAACACATGCGAGAGCTTAATGCAGGTCCAAAGTAATGCTGAAAGCTCCTAGAGGATCTTTCACTATTACTTTGGACCTGCGTTAAGCTGTGAATGTGAGAGAGTGTTCAAATTAGGAATCGGGTAACTCGAATCTCTGTTAACTCGAAATAATTTATACAGTCCCATGAAGTTTGAGATATCGAAGTGCAACTGTAATGTCGTCCATCCATATCTAACCCTTTCCCTGTTTAATATTTATTCAATATATTATTCACATTCGTTCATATTCGTGGACAGAATCAATAACATGTACATGTAACATGGAAAATGGATTTATTTCACATGGTGGATACTGTATAGTCAGAACTATAATATTCCATTTATCTAAGCAAACAGAGCAGATCCTGATCAGACAGCTCCTTCAGGAGCTGTCTGATCCGGATCTACTCTGTTTGCAAAATGCGTGAAAGGGCGTTTCTATGAGGGAAAGGGTTAATCAAACGTGACATCTTTATTCAGCAATATTTCATTTATCTTTATTTATCATCTTCTAAGGCAGATAGTAAGAGTTACATTCTGTTTTTATTTCTAATCATTCTCACTGTCATACATTTGTAAGATGGTCTGTTTATTTTATTTTTCTCATTGTCTTTTCATTCGCAGTATATCATGTCACCGTATTTTATTGCTAAATGTCTTCAAAGTATGCAAAATGTCAAGGTTTCTCTGAACCCTTTGCATGTTGATCATGACCTCATTCGCATTTGCAAACAGCTTGGATCCAGATGAGACACTGAATAACGCGATATCTCATCAGGATCCAAGCTGTTTGACATTCGGTTGCTAGTTTCCAAAACGTTTTATCCAATCAAAAGTAAGTAAAGCGTTTTAGAAGGTCATAATTTGAGCAAACAGCCTTTTTTCAGCAGGCTGGGGGATTTATCGATGATGAAAGAACAAAGGCCGAGGGTATTCTTGGCAGTTCTTCATTGGATCACTCCATCCATCATGTCATAGGTGATGTCCTTCTGACAGCGTGTCGTCTCATCTAGATCAAAATGTCGTCAGCTAAAATTGCAAAAACAAAACACTCATCTAAAACAGAGTGGTTTTCCAACGTTCTATTGATGACTGAGCTATATTGGTGCTGTGTGTGAAAATGGACATATTGCTCCAAGCAAATACAAATG
This sequence comes from Azorinus chamasolen, assembly GCA_963576725.1. Taxonomy (NCBI): domain Eukaryota; kingdom Metazoa; phylum Mollusca; class Bivalvia; order Cardiida; family Solecurtidae; genus Azorinus; species Azorinus chamasolen. The sequence continues at coordinate 39,520,760 of OY755253.1, read as the reverse complement.
CTTTACTAGATCATAAAAGTAAATCTTACGTCTACTAATAATTCTTATCTTGCCGTTCCTCTTCACTAAAAACGGAAGTTACCGGAAATCATTGATAACTGACAGCTGTTGCAAATCCACAACGGTCGCATCATTACCGGAATTTACCGAAGAGTGGCGAAACATGACAGCCGTATGGCCAAAACCTTCAACCAATCGTAATTGGCCTAATAAGCGCCACGTAGCTAACGACGTTGTCTTATCTTTATAAGATCACCATATGTGACGTGTTGGGGAAACTTCATCTTTCAGGACAATTTTCGATCGGTGCAAAAATAAAAATAATCCGGAACAAACATGCTGGGTATATGTAGACTTCTTGTGGTTGCAGTAGCAATAATATGCGTTGGTCAAGCATTCGCAGACGAAGAAGTGACGGAACTTAAAGTAGAAGTCACCCATAAGGTGGATTCATGCCAACGCAAGACAAAACGTCTCGACATGGTCACAATGCACTATACTGGATATCTCATCAACGGTTCAAAGTTTGACAGCAGGTGAGTACAAACCTTTTTTTTTGATACTTTAAACATAATTCCGCTAACCATGGCCGGGTCACATTTGCAAACAGTTTGGATCCAGATTGGGCGTCATGTGACTCGGCGTCTCTTCAAGATCCATTCTGTTTGACACTTGGTCAAAAGTTAACACATTCCTTCATATAAATACCTTCCCATGCATATACACACAGAGTAGACCCAGATCAGACGGCTCCTATAGGAGCCATCTGATCAGGGTTTGCTCTGTTTGCTGAAATAATTTGATCGATCTGTTTCTTTTATTTCTAAATTGACTACAATGTTCCACCTTCCATATTTGATTATGATTGTTCATGAATATTCAAAAGGCAATGCAATATGGAATAAATATAGAATAGGGAAAAGGTTAAAATCTTGTGTCACGACACATGGTCAATAGTTTCTGAAAAGCTACATCGAATATGAAGTAGTCGGCATTGTACCAACTAATTCAAGTTTGAGCTGACATTTTTAAGAGCGAGTTAATGTGTCATAGTACAGCAGAGTCAGTCTATGAGGACCATTCCAAAGACATTTAATTCCAGGATTCCAAGCCTTACATTGCAGTTAATAAATACACTAGAACTTGTCCTTAGCGGCCAATTAGTTGTTTAACATATGAGTCGGAAAATGCAGGTGGTGGCTTGATGCAGGGCAAACGTAATGCAGAAAGCTCCTACATGAGCTTTCTGCATTACCTTTGACCTGCATTAAGCTACCACCTGCTTTACAGACCCACGATTAGACCTTTTTGATGACCGCTTTAGACAAGTCCTACTGTACTTTTTTTGATCTGGTGCAATTGTGATAATTTCGATTCGATCAATATTTTGTGAAACTATCGACCAAGCGTCAAACAACCTGGATTCTGATGAGATGCCGAGTTACTCGGCGTCTCTTCTCGACCCAAGCTGATTGCAAATGTATATCAGGTCGCGGATAGCGGCATGGTGTTTAAGACACGTGGTTGCTTAACCCTTTACTCCATAAATACGCCTTTCTACGGCTTTACAAACAGAGTAGACCCAGATCAGACGGCTCCAATAGGAGCCGTCTGATCAGGGTCTGCTCTGTTTGCTTATGATATAATATAGATATGATTCTACAGATTCTGCCAAGGCCAAAACCCTCTGTGTCAATGTTTTGTTATTACACAGTAATGGAGGAAAGGGTTAAGACACGTGGTTGCTCAATTTAGGATGAAAGTTATGCAGACAGTTCTCTTCTGCATTACTTGAGTCAGAGACATGTACATACGATGTATGTATATGTCTCTGCTTGAGTCATTAATTCTTACATGAATATGCATGGAGTATAGGTGATATAGTTCCTATAGTAACCGGAGTATACATTAATTCATACATAATGAGATACGGTGAACGGCCATTGACGCTTTGACACACGACGTCGACATAGCTATCGCTGACATGACGGGAACCAGTTATGATTTGAACATATGTACTTCCGGGTTTAGCTTATGCATACACGTGTCTGCTGAATTTGCATAAAGTTTTGAATCAGCGCATTTCTGTTTTAAGTCATCCACCGGATTATGTGATAACCTAATCAAACAGTTTGGAACCAGAAGAGACGTCCAGTAATTGAAAAAGAATAGACCCAGATCAGATGTTTCCTGTAAGAGTCGTTTGACCAGAGTCTGCCTTGCTTGCTTACAGAATGATATAGATGTGACTACGGTATCGATTATGACATCATTTTTTACTTCAGGATAAAGTGTTGTATATGTGAACCTTATACAGTAAAACCTCCCTAAACCGGACGTTAGATTTAGTGTAAATATCAGTCTTGGAGACAGGTGGCACCTTAATGCAGGGAGAAAGTTAAGCAAAAGGCTCCTCTAGGAGCTTTCTGCATGACTTCCATCCTGCATTAAGCAGCCACATGCCTTAAAGTATCTGAATTCTTGTCTTTTAGAAATCCGGTATAGAGGGGGTTATAACATGCACGTTGTCAATGTAATCGAACCAGTGGTCCCAGCTGGCTGGTTCTCGTCTTTCAATGAACATATCCAATTAACCTTTCTCCTGTTAATCGTGACTTGCCTCGCATTTGTAAACAGTTTTCATCCAGATGAGACGCCGAGATAACTCAAGATCCAAGCCCTTCGATATTGGTCAATAGTGTACAAATCTTCTGATCGAGCCAGAAGTAAGCAAAATGCAAATGGTTCAAGTCAGTATCAGACATTTTTTTTAAGTAGACTAAGAGTTATTTATGGCACACTGATCAAATGTGTCCTTCACATTCATATACTATAGAGGCACTTCTTCCAATTTTTGACATTAATTCCCTCCCTCATATAAGCGCATTTTGCAATCAAAGTATACCCAGATCAGACAGCTCCTGTAGGAGCCGTCTGGTCAGGGTCTACTCTGATTGCTAATGAAATTCATTAAATAATAGATCTGACTCTACAATTTCTACCAATATCAAAAGATCCTGTACATATGCCATTGTATATGCCATATGTCTACAGGAGCCGTCTGACATGGGTCTACACTGTTTGCAAATATGCGAAAAGGCCTTTGTATGATTGGAATGGTTAACCCTTAGCCCGCTGTTAAAAATACTGACTGCTAAAATTTGGACCCAGTGCAAGTTTGACTGCTTCTAAGGTGAAGCTTTTGAATAATTATAATCCGAGTGTCGCATAGTTTGGATCCTGATGAGATGAAGAGTTACTCGGTGTCTCATCAGGTGTCAAGGTCGCGGATAACCGGATAAAGGTTCACTCTTTATCTTCCTATAGTTTTATAGGAAGATAAAGAGTTAACTATCCTGTGTATGGTACAAGGCCACATATGGAGAATTCACATTAAACATTATCTAATGACTCGGCAGAAGATACGAAGTTCACTCAGTTATTTTTCACAGAGTTTGGATCCTGACCAAGCGTTGGTTTCTTAATGAACATCTATAATAGTTGAAAGAAATGTTTCACGTGTGTATGGTGGTGGTGGTGGTTGTTGTAATGGTGGTGGTGGTGGTGGTGGTGGTGGTGGTGGTGTGTGTGTGTGTGTGTGTGTGTGGGGGGGTTTAAACAACGACCAGTCGATTTGAAACCCCTCATAAGCAGGCCGATCCGACCCTATCGGATCCGTTTGCTTCGGGTCTAGTCTGTTTACAAATGCGTTAAAAGGCGTATATATGAGGTAATGGTTGAACAAACAAATAGTGAAGACCCTGATCACAGTACTCATTGAAGGGCAGTTTGATCTGGGTCTGCACTATTTGCCGAAGTTTGATCTGGGTCTGCACTATTTGCCTAAGTTTGTCCGACCGAATTGTTGTGAGTAATTAGATACATCTATGATTAAGACATGCCATTTGTACGTATATTAAGCTATCTAGTTTTTGTAGGCATACCTGGATATAGACAGAGGTCAATTGGTAATGTGGCTGAGTGACGTGTAAAACGCCGAATGCCCTCTGGGTATAAAACACGCACGCATCATACGTCGGCTATGTTACCTCCCCTGATCTACAACTTACGGTTATAATAACACTTGTGAGTTTGAATCTCAGTTCATTTTCATGTAGCTGACCAATTGCATGCTTTAGACTGAACTCAGACACAAACAAAAACGTTTTATAGTCTCGGTAGGTCGGAATTTACTACTTCTACTAGACCTACTACTACTACTACTACTACTATTACAACAACAACAACAACAACTACTACTACTACTACTACTACTACTACTACTACTACCTACTACTACTACTACTACTACTACTACTACTACTACTACTACTACTACTACTTCTACTACCGCTACTACTTCTACTTTTGCTACTACTGCTACTACTACTACTACTACTACTACTACTACTACTACTACTACTACTACTACTACTACTCCAACTTCGTGCAATATTTTTAACGTGAACGTAATTTAATTTGCAGCTTGGAGAGGAACGAACCATTCCAGTTTCAGTTAGGCATTGGCCAGGTTATCCGAGGATGGGAGGAGGGTCTGTTGGACATGTGCCCGGGGGAGAAGAGAAAACTGGTCATCCCACCCTCAATGGCCTATGGTGACCAGGGAGCAGGTAAGAGCCAATCAAAATTGAGCAATACGCATTATCCCGCTTGTCTCGATATAACAAACATCTTGAATCTAGATCAAACAGCAAGAAGCATTTTATAACACCACAAGAGAAATCGTATGCCATGATATGTCTGGAATTCCAGATAGACATATATTCTCTATTCGTGACCTTACTCACTTTTGCAAACAGTTTCGATCCAAATGAGACGCCGACTTACTCGGCGTCTCATTTGGATCCAAACTATTTGACAGACATTCATTAGTTTCTTCATAGCTTAACCCGGAAGTGGCCAAGCTTTCACCAGATCCAAATTCGAGCAGGTATTGTTTGTTTTGGACTAAGTGGTTAGCGTTAACCCTTAGCCTGCTATGAGACTGAGGCATGCTTAAGCTCCGATCTGTTGCTGTTGTCACTTACTTCTGATTCGTTCAAGCTTTTGAGATACTATTGACAGAGTGTCAAACAGCTTGGATCCTGGTGAAACGTCGAGTTACAGTTTGCAAATGTCAGTTAGGTCGCGCTTAGAAAACAAAATTTTACAGTAAAACCTCGCTAATGCGACCACCTTAAAGAGGTATAATTATGGGTGCTAGATGCAGGCGGTAGCTTAATGCAGGACAAAAGTAATGCAGAAAGCTTTCTGCATTACTTTTGTTCTGCATTAAGCAACTACCTGCTTATAAAGACATCCATGTTTATTCATTAAATGGTCGCATTAGAGGGATTCTCCTGCGTAAAACCGCGCTATTTCGACCACCTTAAAGAGGTATAATTATGGGTACTAGAGGCAGGTGGTAGCTTAATGCAGGACGAAAGTTACTGCATAGCTTTCGTCCTGCATTAAGCAACCACATGCTTATTAAGACATCCATGTTTATTCATTAAATGGTCGCATTAGAGGGGCTCTACTGTAGCTTGATGTTTAGAGAGTCACAGATTGAACATTTAGTAAATAGTTAGACTACTGACAAAGACGGAAAATAACTCCTTTTTACTCAACAAATACGTCTTTTAATGCATTTGCAAACAAAATAGACCCGGATCAAATGGCTTCTAAGGAGCCGTTTGATCAAGGTCTGTTCTGTCTGTCTATGAAATAATGCAGACCGGAGTCTGCAGTGGTTCAGTCACTGCCACACAATCTCGTTCTTATATGCCAAGATGTATGTAATTAATATACATGACGCCAGTCTCTTTCTTACATAAATATTCATGAAGTAAAATATTCTCAGTTTGTTCTAAGGTTAAAGAATGTTAATAATTTCAGGCAGGTGACTGCTTAATGCAGGTTGAAAGTCATACAGAAATTCCATGAGCGATATTTATACTAAATGTCCAGTTTAGAGAGATTTTACTGTATTTATTCAATAATCAATGGTCATGGACACATTGTGTTTTTGTCATAATGTCGCTCATCATGTAAAAGATATACAACATCTGAGCTATTCCTGTCATACTGGTTGCAGATGGTGCAAGAGGGTATTTTCTCTTTGACGATACGTTGCCTCTGTCACACACAGCTGTCGTCCAATTATATGGTGTTATAACGCCAGGCCTTTCAGTACCTTGATTTCTATTTACAGGTGACCCGATCCCTCCTGGTTCCACGCTTATGTTCGAAGTAGAGCTCATTCACACCACAGACGGTCCAGTGCCTCCCAATGTGTTCAAACAGATTGATGCAGATGGTGACAAAGCGCTCACGCACGACGAGGTAGGTTGGGTTTGGTTCAGTCCATTTCTGCATGATTAACGTCGTGATGATGATGATGATGATGATGATGATGATAGTGATGACAATACTACTACTTCTACTACTACTACTACTGCTACTACTACTACTACTACTACTACAACAACAAAAACAACTACTACTACTCTACTTCTACTACTACTACTACTTCTACTACTACTACTACTACTACTACTATAACTACTACTAAAAATAATAATAATGATCATTATTGTCATCATCATTGCAATCAACATCGTCATCGTCTTCATCGTCGTCCTCCTTCTCATCATCATTATACGTGTGTTAATGTGTATCAATGTAGTAAGACCTGCATGAGGCAATGTTGTAGAGTCTGGGGATACACTGTTTGTTGCATCCACATGCTACATTGTACTTCCTACAACTGTTGGTCGACTTTTAAAACGTTTGCTATTGAATAACCATTACGCCCCTAACTGTATTATGTTACTCATTTCACCCCTCCAGTCCCGCCAACAATTCTCTGTACAAACCAATAGCAATTTATGATTTACTACAGTAAAATCTCTCTATAACGACCACTAAATTACATTTAAGTATTTTGCGTTAAAGGCAGGTGTCTGCTTAAAGCAAGGTGAAAGTAAAACAGAAGGCTCCTATAGGAGCATTCTGTTTTACTTTTACCTTGTTTTAAGCACCCTCCAGCCCTAAAACAAACTAATTAACACAATTTAGTGGTCGTTATAGAGAGGTTTTACTGTATATAATCTCTATACCATATATACATGTAATCACGTTCAGTGTGGCTCGAAATGAATTATTCCGCTATAGTGAAGAACCAGAGCAGCATCAAGCTCGCGGAGTAACATCAACGAAATTATTGTTTGTCAAGTTGAATAAGAACGAACTACTTTGTTTACGATAGTTTTAATACAGTATAGACCCTGGTATACAGCTCACGGTCTAGCATTTATTATGCTGTGGTACTGTAGATTTCAATAAATTAGGATTCGGTGAAACGATCGATTAAAACATCTCTCAAGCGGTAGATACGTTTTAATACAGCCTATAGATTAATACATGATAATGTGGTTCGGAAATGTGCATTCTGCATTATCTTCGTCCTGCATTAAGCCTTCACCTAATTAATATTCATGTAAGAAACAGTGACAAAGAATATTAATTAAATGAAGTTTAATAACCCTTTAGTCAGCGCTAACCCCTTTACTCATCGTTGACATTTCACTGTTAACCATTTACTCACCGTTAACCGTTTACTCACCGTTGACATTTCACTGTTAACCGTTTACTCACCGTTAACCGTTTACTCACCGTTGACATTTCACTGTTAACCATTTACTCACCGTTAACCGTTTACTCACCGTTCACATTTTACTCACCGTTTACTTTTTTACAAATCGTTAACCTATCTACTCATCATTAACATTTTACAGTAAACCTTTTACTGAACGATAACCCTTTACTCACCGTTGAACACTTCGTTCACCGTTAAAAATTTACTTACTAGCCATTTATTTTTACTCATCGTTAAACCTTTTAGTCACTGTTAACCCAATACTTATCGTTAACGCTTTAATCACTACTATCCTTTGCCCAATGATAACATCTTTACTAACCACTAATGGTTTACTCACTGTTAACTTCTCTACTCACCACTTAACTCCTTTAATCATCTTTAACCCCTGTACTAACCACTAACCCGTATACTCTCCATTAACAACAATACTAGCCATTAAACCGTTACTCGCCACTAACGCTTTTACTCACCATGAATCCCTTTACTCACTATTTAACGCTTTAGACATCATTAACCCGTTACTTACCAGTATTCCCTTTACACACTGCTAACCCATTTACTCACCATTAGCCATTTACTCGCCAGTAACATATTTCATTTGTATTGACCATTACTCCTGTTACTCACCGTTAACCCATCTTTACTCACACTAAGCCCCTGTACTGACAGTTAACCCGTTTATCTCATCATTAACTGTTAACCGTTTACTCACAGTTAACCAATTACTCACCATTAACCAGTTATTCACCTTTAACCGTTTACTCACCGTTAACCACTGTAATCACCGTTAACTCATTTTACTCACTGTTAACCTCTTGACTTATCATCTATAATTTATCATTCACCTTTCAATCACCATTAACCCTTAATTAACCCTTTATTCACCGTTAACCCTTTACTAACCAATAAACCTTTATTTAGAATTAAACATTTACTCACTGTTATCACTAAACTCATCATTAACCACTTACTCACCGTTGACGCTTTACTCACCATTAACCCCTCCGCTCACCGTTAACCCCTTTCATTACTGTCAACTCTTTACTCATCGTTAACTCGTTTTTTCTTTGTTAACCTTTTACTGTTAATTCTTTACTCACCGTTAACTCCTTTTTTCTTTGTTAACCTTTTACTGTTAATTCTTTACTCACCGTTAACTCCTTTACTCATTGTTAACATGTTACTGTTAATTCTTTACTCACCGTTAACTCATTTACTCTTTGTTAACCTTTTACTGTTAATTCTTTACTCACCGTTAACTCCTTTACTCTTTGTTAACCTTTTACTGTTAATTCTTTACTCACCGTTAACTCCTTTACTCTTTGTTAACCTTTTACTGTTAATTCTTTACTCACCGTTAACCCGTTACTCATCGTTTACCCTGTACTCAACGTTAACATATTTGCTCATTATTATGCCATTACTCGTTAACGCTTCCTACTCATCGTTAAACCTTAGCTCACAATTAATACTTGACTCATCGTTAACGTTTAACCGTTACTTCTTTACTCACCATTAACACTTTACTCACCGCTTATCATTCATTATTTCATTATTTTTGCTTGAATATTCATCAGGCAAAGGGTTTTAAAACAAATGAAAGAAAGTCTGTTTTGAAATCTGAATAAGGTACTTTCTGTCAACGAAACAGTCCAGTATGTAAAAAAGTGTGGCAGTGTGGAAAAGTCCACGCTCATTTGAATACCAAGACGACGTCAGTTTTGATGGGTCGTGTCGGATCCGATTGACATTGCGCTCTATTTCGGCTACTAAGTAGTGTCTGCATTATATTCAGATTCTCGAAATTATTGCTAGTGCACACATCTAAGTCAGTGTCAATTGATGCTATGGTGTAAAACAAAATTATACGAGTTACTTGCCCTCTCCTCTGGATGCAAACGGCTTCAAAAAGTCATCATACTTTGGTCCATAGTGTTGAACAAGTTAACATAAAGCATGCTCTTAAAAGCAATAATAAATTACACTTCACGTATAACAAACATTTGTGCTGTTAACAGTTTTGTTCTATATTATATTGTATAACTATTTATTCACTTGTCGTAGATAACAATATTAAGCTAGAATTGTTTTGATACAATAACTGATGTCTCTCCCCACCCCCATGTAAAATGTCAAAGTCCCATAACTTATCGAACTGAAACAGGAATAAGATATGCAAAACTAGGCATTGTGCTGATCAATCCTGTGATTTTTTCATGAAAATCCGACCAAAGGTTTTGGAGAAACCGCGCGGACAAATTAAGATCAGACAGACGGACATACGAACAGACGGCCGCCGCGCACAAAAACAATATGTCCAACAGTATACTTATAATAATTAGTGATTAAGGTCCATAATAGGTGGAGTATGTATTGAATATACCATTATGAAAAATCAGCTAAAATATGTGTGTGATGTCATTACTTCTTATATGAATATTCATAAGGGAGTGATGAATAAGTATTAATGCAAAAAAAAGTCTGACAGAATTTGTAGTAAGTAAACTTTTTATTCAGGTACAGTAAAAACTCGACAGTTCCAAATTTTGGTATTGAAGATTTTTTGTTTAGACATGTAGCTGCTTAATGCAGGGTGAAAGCCATGCAGAAAGTTCATACAGGAATTTTCTGCATGGCTTTCATCCTGCATTAAGCTGTCATCTGTTTCAAAGAATCCCCTCAATATTAATGCATTTGTTTTCTTCAGATTTCCGGCTACCTAGTTCAACAAGCCAAGGAGCACGGACAGGAAATCGACAAGGATTCTGAGGATCACATGACAATGGTCAAGACGATATTTGACCACGAGGACAAGGACAAGGACGGATTGATATCCCATGATGAGTTCAGTGGACCCAAACATGACGAGTTGTGATTTAGAACTAGTTTAGATTGAATCAAAACACTGTACAGTGCTCAAAACAAGAACCTTTATTTCAAATTTATACCTAATTATTCCTGTTTCCAAAGATAGACATTTTGTTAGGTCATTTACTATAAATAGTCTGATCACCTAGGCAATTTGTTTTAAAGATATCGGGTTTGCCGGAAATCGCTGAAATTTCTACGGTGTCAGATAAGTTTAAATGTTATAAACATGTACATTTCAAGTCATTGTCATAAAACTATAATAATGGCAGACTGCGTGTTGTCAACACAATTTGGAAATTTGGTTTTGATAGAAATTAACAATCATTTCGCCATCCGTGACCTTGCTTGTATTTTGCAACAGCTTGGATCCAGGTGAGACGGCGAGTAACTCGGCGTCTCATCAGGATCCAAACTGCTTGACACTATTTCCATAGTTTCTTGTTCGCAGCAGAATTAGACAAAATCGCTACAGCTCAAAATTTTAGCAATCACGTTTTTTCTAGGGATAAAGATTAAGGTGCAGATCAATAAACTAGTGTGCCTTTTGTTCGTGCCATAGACTTTAATTTGTGACAATATAACAAAACAAACACCCATATCAAGAGAAGATGTCCATTTACGATTTGCAACTGGTATAGATCTAGTCTGCACACTGTTGAAACTACAATCTAGCTATTGCTGGCCAGTCATCAGCCACGCTGAGATATTTGAGTTTTAATCGTGCTGAAAAAGCTCAGCTCAAACTACAATATTTTGCATTTCGTTTTCGTGCAAGCTTTTGAGAAAATATTGACCGAGTCCAGAGGTTGAATAGCTAAACGTTTCTCATTCATTCAGTGTTTTACACAGGGTAAAGGGAGATAACTCTCATTTGAACCGTTTTGGCAGAGACGCATTGTGACGAGTAGAGTCGATCTAGATCAGCCGGCCTCTATTTAAGCTGTCTGATAAGGGTCTGTTCTTTTGTTTATTTATTACAAATTCGCATTAGTTTACAATGGAAATAATTGTCTATATTAAAAGTTTAATGTTTTAACACATTAGTTTAAAATATTAACACTTCCCTTCTTATAAATGCCTTTTCACGCCTTTGTAAACAGAGTAGACCCAGATCAGACGGCGCATGGAGGAGCCGTCTTAACGGGGTCTGCTCTACTTGCTCGTGAAAACATTTCTGTGTTCATATGGCATTATAAAACGTAAGCTAATAACTATTCATAGTGTCATTATTCTTTACATGTATGAAGCTGTAACAGAGAAATGGTTAATACTCACAGTGAGTGGGGTCATACATGGAGAGTCATCAAGCAAAAAGGTCAGAATGCTACAATAACGGTATGTCAAACGGGTAACAGATATTCATTTTCTAACTCCGTGTCAAAGGTGATCAAATTACATAATTATAAATGTACATGTATCATTTACAGTCATTTCATGTATACTATCACACGACACACATGATTCATCTAACATCTACATGAATCCACATTTAGTATCATTTAACAGAATTTATGACAACCTTTGCCAGCTGATAGGGTAAAAATGAGAAGTCGAAGTGTGCGGCGTCTCATGCTAGACAAAATGTACATGTATATATTTCTAAGAAATTAAGATATACATGTGATGAAATTAGATTTTTAGCGGGTAACTATTTCTCCATCATGCTAAAAGTTGAATCTGTAACATACTACATCCATTCAGGCAGAGCGGACAGTAAGTGCGATCAGAAGATATACAGTAAAATCGCTCTAAATCGGGATATTAAGTAAGGAATAATCCAGATATTTTCAGGCGAGTGGCTGCTTCATGTAAGACAAAAGTCACAGCGAAAGTTCTTTTTGGATCTTTCAATACGATTTTCACCATGCATTAAGCTGTCTCTTGTCTTAAAAACCGATTATGATAATTATTGCGAATGAGTCATGGTTTTGCATTGAATTTATGTAAACTTTTATTTAGCGTAGTGTTTAAAGATAAAAACAAATATACAGCGAGTGTGGTTAACACGAGTGTCTGTAGTTAACGATGTATTGTTACAGTATTTAAGTGTGTGAAACTGGGTTAATAAATGCAATGTTTGTTCAGTATGAGTGAGTACACCAAGGCGTCGTGATGTTTCCCATTTTGTTCAGCTTCCTGATCACCTTCTGTTGCTGATTTGTTTCATAAACACTTATTGATCATTTGACCGAGTAATAAAAGAAACATAAAAGTTTATCGGATGGCAAATTGCATTTATATATAGATATTGTGTTAAAAGCAAATAACACCATTTGTATTCACATTTAACATCTCCGAAATGCATCATTATTAAAGTTGGTAACAATTTGTTTTTTTACATCTCAAATAGCTAAAAACCTAAGATACACGTATGCTTAAAGTGTTGCTATAGTGAAATTTATTTGCCCGAAGTGTTCTCTTTTTATGACGAGGGTCAGATACAGGCAGAGAGCGTAAACAATATTTGTTATTGAAGTCAACATATTAGTCGTCCATTTTGTCATCAAGTAGCTCTCACTTTCTTGTGTTTCACATCTGCGTGTAGGTGTACATGTAAGTGACTGAGGAGTATGGATGTGTATGGATGTGTGATTTGGATAAATTATAACAGATTGTATGGATGTGTGATTTGGATAAATTATAACAGATTGTATGGATGTGTGATTTGGATAAATTATAACAGATTGTATGGATGTGTGATTTGGATAAATTATAACAGATTGTATGGATGTGTGATTTGGATAAATTATAACAGATTGTATGGATGTGTGATTTGGATAAATTATAACAGATTGTATGGATGTGTGATTTGGATAAATTATAACAGATTGTATGGATGTGTGATTTGGATAAATTATAACAGATTGTATGGATGTGTGATTTGGATAAATTATAACAGATTGTATGGATGTGTGATTTGGATAAATTATAACAGATTGTATGGATGTGTGATTTGGATAAATTATAACAGATTGTATGGATGTGTGATTTGGATAAATTATAACAGATTGTATGGATGTGTGATTTGGATAAATTATAACAGATTGTATGGATGTGTGATTTGGATAAATTATAACAGATTGTATGGATGTGTGATTTGGATAAATTATAACAGATTGTATGGATGTGTGATTTGGATAAATTATAACAGATTGTATGGATGTGTGATTTGGATAAATTATAACAGATTGTATGGATGTGTGATTTGGATAAATTATAACAGATTGTATGGATGTGTGATTTGGATAAATTATAACAGATTGTATGGATGTGTGATTTGGATAAATTATAACAGATTGTATGGATGTGTGATTTGGATAAATTATAACAGATTGTATGGATGTGTGATTTGGATAAATTATAACAGATTGTATGGATGTGTGATTTGGATAAATTATAACAGATTGTATGGATGTGTGATTTGGATAAATTATAACAGATTGTATGGATGTGTGATTTGGATAAATTATAACAGATTGTATGGATGTGTGATTTGGATAAATTATAACAGATTGTATGGATGTGTGATTTGGATAAATTATAACAGATTGTATGAATGTGTGATTTGGATAAATTATAACAGATTGTATGAATGTGTGATTTGGATAAATTATAACAGATTGTATGGATGTGTGATTTGGATAAATCATAACAGATTGTATGACTGTGTGATTTGGATAAACTATAACAGATTGTATGGATGTGTGATTTGGATAAATTATAACAGAGTGTATGCATGTGTGATTTGGATAAATCATAACAGATTGTATGGATGTGTGATTTGGATAAATCATAACAGATTGTATGGATGTGTGATTTGGATAAACTATAACAGATTGTATGGATGTGTGATTTGGATAAATCATAACAGAGTGTATGCATGTGTGATTTGGATAAATTATAGTAGATTGTATGGATGTGTGATTTGGATAAATTATAGTAGATTGTATGGATGCCATATATTTTAACATTGCCAAAATAAGCGGCACGTATGTAATTTATTACACATACAGCCCGAGTGGTTTCTAGTCAGTAGAAATACATGTACATAAATAATTCTAGTGTTTTTGTAAATCATTAAGCATTTCTGTTTATTTTCATATTGTGAATTAAACCACATAATGCAATAATTACCCCATGTTTCCGGACTGATAAGTTTGGGCAAATATTGCAGATTCAGACCAAAATACTGCTAGGTGAGCAGTTTGGTCAGAGTCTACACTGTTTGCTATTGTGTCACTCAAACTTGTGCCAACTTTAATTATTCAGCTTTACAACCCGATTGAGAAGGGAAATTGGGTGTCCGAATAGTTTTGTATTTTTACTTATTTGCTATTCGTTTAAGATTTTGAGAGACTTTATCAAGTGTTTAGGGTAAACCTATTATAACTACTATCTATGGGGCGGAACAGTGATGGTCTTTGCAAACAGTTTGGATCCAGATGAGACGTCGTCCCAACTGGACCCTAGCTGTTTGTACATGTCATCCAGGCCCCGCTTACTCACCAAGTAGTCGCTTTATACAGTAAAATCTCTCTATAACGGCCACTGAATTGTGTTAATTAGTTGGTATTTAAAAGCAAGGTTAAAGTAAAACAGAACGCTCCTATAGGAGCGTTCTGTTTTACTTTCACCTTGCTTTAAGCACCCACATGTCTTTAACACAAAATACTTGATGTAATTTAGTGGCCGTTATAGAGAGGTTTTACTGTATATATAGATACAACTGTACCAGAAGCTGCCAGAGTCAGATCTCAGGTCTCAGAAGTTGAAGTTGATTTTCTCTGGAATTCTCTGTTAATTTATACGATATGAATGGTATATAATAAGAAACTTGTGATCCACCGAATACACGATTGAGAAGTTAACCGCCATTGTTTGTCATACTTTACTGCAGGTCACGTGTTCACAAAGGATGGAGCGTTCATTATTAGTATTGGGACACTAACCTTTGAATTTTCACATCCTTTCCATGTTTAATATGTAAGAAACACTGGCACTTGATCGAAACAGACTATAGTTGTGTAATATAATAGTTATATCATATACACCATGTAGTGTATTAATGTACTATTTGCTATAAATAAACTATAGTCTTTTTCGATCAAGTGCCAGTGGTAAGAAACAACGACGTCATGAATATTTATTAGCTGATTTTTTATAATTGTATATGTATACAGGAGTGTTTGGTATTTGTAGAAAACAGAAGAGTCAGATCTACTGCAATTTCATAAGCAAACAGTGCAGACACTGATCAAGCGGTTTCTATAGGAGCCGTCTGATCTGGGTCTTCTCTGTTTGCAAATGCGTGAATAAGGCGTTTATATGAGGGAAAGGGTTAAAGAGTAATTTCTCCACAAAACTCTCTGCTGTGGCCACTTCTAGAATCGCCTCGAAGAGACCATTAAAGAAAGTGGTCAAAACAGTGGAGAAATAAAACAGCTTTTCCTGGAAATGGGTATAATTCACATATCTTATGATCGAGGACAACACTGTATTTTTATTTAATTTTTTAACATGCTTTCATTGCTGTCCATTATAGATTACCATTAATTGTTAGGTAAAGAATGAATACAAATAGTCATTTCTCCATCAGACACTATGTTTTGTGACAGCTCTTTAGAATTGTCTTGAAGAGACGATTCTAAACACTAATCACACCATAGAATGTGGTGAAGAATAAAGGAATTATTCCTGAAAGTTTAATTCACGCATCTTATAGATCAAAACCATTGCATTCTTAGCAACAATGATATTTTAACATTTTCTTCCATACATACGCCTTTCTACGCCTCTGTAAAAGCCACCTGATGAAACCATTGTGATAAATAGAGCATTTGCTCCTATACATGTAGGAGCAAATGTTCTATATATCACAATGGTTTAAAATTACAAAATTCTAAAAATAAATCCTTTTCTCTAGTTAATGCTCATTTTCGGTAGATTTATTCAAAGAGGTTGGATCTAAAAATAACCTATGAGGGAAAGGGTTAAACTACTATTTTGCAGAAACAAGATTGATATAAATTTCAGATCTGATCCTAAAATTGACCCAAAAGTTTTTGTATGAAACTCGTTTTCTAAAATGAATATGATACGAGCTTATTATTAAAGTAAACTCATTTCATTAAAACAGTTTGTAATTAACTCATGTAAAATATCTATATATGTATATTGCAAAATATGTTTGTTGTTATCTGTACACGTTCTTTGCCATTTTCAAACACGTTTCTCAGACTACATTGTTTTGCAACTGTTAGATATGAAATGTCCATATTACAACATTGTAACTAATTCCTGCCAGATGACACTCATTGACATTTGACAGTATTTTTATTTATTCATTTACCAACCTACCTGCCTGTGTTCTTACTTACTCACTTCCTTTTTATTAATCTACATAAGTGCACCCATATTTACTTACCTACCTACTAAAAAGTACTTTATAAGTACGCTTATGCTTACCTTCTTACTTACTTTCTTTATTATTTGTTTAATGTATTTATATTTTTTTCTTTTTCAATGACCTTTGAAGGGAAACAATAACAAAAGTTTATTCAGAAAATAAGACGAATTACCTCCCTTGGATCGTCTCCTCGGTGACGTTCATTGTATTTGACTTCTCTTTTTGTTTGAATCATTTTGAAAACAGTTTAGATTCTGATAAGGCCCGATGTTTTTCGGTAGCGTTTCATGATCACAGCTTTTTGACACTCGGAAATGAAGCAAATAAGATATCAATTAATTACAGTATTAATAAATTACAGTTTGAGCAGGGTAAGAATTATAAGAACGTGTATCAACAGAGATAACCGAATAGATAGCCGGTCTATCATGAGTAAATGGAACACGATAACGCACAGAGATAGCCGGCGTATTATGAGTAAAGGGAACACAATAGCCCACAGAGATAGCCGGTGTATTATAAATAAAGGGAACACGATAACGCACAGAGATAGCCGGTGTATTATGAATGAAGGGGACATGATAACGCACAGAGATAGCTGGTGTATTATGAGTAAAGGGAACACAATAGCCCACAGAGATAGCCGGTGTATTATAAATAAAGGGAACACGATAACGCACAGAGATAGCCGGTGTATTATGAATGAAGGGAACACGAAAACGCACAGTGATAGCAGGTGTATTATGAGTAAGGGGAACACGATAACGCACAGAGATAGCCGGTATATTATGAGTACAGGGAACACGATAACACACAGTGATTGCCGCTGCATTATAAATAAAGGGAACTCGATAATGCACAGAGATAGCCGACGTATTATGAGTAAAGGGAACACGATAACACACAGAGCTAGACGGTGTATTATGAATAAAGGGGTCATAATAACGCACAGAGATAGCTGGCGTATTATGAGTAAAGGGAACACGATAACGCACAGAGATAGACGGTGTATTATGAATAAAGGGAACACGATAACACACAGAGACAACCGCTGTGTTATGAGTAAAATGAATATGATAACTCACAGGGGTGGCCGATCTGTTATGAGTAATGGGAATACGATAATTCACAGAGATAGCCGATCTGTTATGAATAACTTTAACACGATAGACCACAGGTGGGAGTATTATAACCCACATAGACAACCCACTATCCACAAAGATATTCCATACATTATGTTATGAGTGATGGGAGTACGATCATCCACTGAGATAGCCCAGGTGTTACGAGTGATGGAAACACGGTAATCCACAGAGATAAACAGTTTGTTACGATGGATGAGAGTACGATCATCCACAGAGATAGCCTATGTGTTACAAGTGAAGGCAATGCGGTAATCCGCAGAGATAACCGACGTGTTACGGGTGATGGTATTATGATAACCCACAGAGATAGCCCAGGTGTTATGAGTGAAGGCAATACGGTAATCCACAGAGATAACCGACCTGTTCAAGGTGATGGTATTATGATAACCCACAGAGATAACCCAGGTGTTATGAGTGATGGGAGTATGATAACTCACAGAGATAGTTGATATATTTTAAGTGATGAGAGTAAGATAACCGACAAAGATAGCCAATGTATTTCGAGTCGAGGGTACGATAACCCACAGAGATTGCTAATGTGTTTTGCGTGGTGAGAGTATGACGAGAGAGAGAGAGAGAGAGAGAGAGAGAGAGAGAGAGAGAGAGAGAGAGAGAGAGAGAGAGAGAGAGAGAGAGAGAGAGAGAGAGAGAGAGAGAGAGAGAGAGAGAGAGAGAGAGAGCCGATGTGTTACCACTAATGGGATTACGATAATTACTAGTATTAGAGATAGCCTAGATTTTACGAGTGATGAGAGTACATGTACGATAATCCATGGAGATAGCTGATGTGTTACGGGGAATGTACGAGGTTCACGGGTGATGGGGTCTAGATTCATTTCATCAGGATCTAGATTGTTTGTAATATAATTACGCATTCATCATCTGAAATCAAGAAATCTATGAGCTTTCCGACGGTTGTAAATTCTTGTCTGATAAATTTCTTGAATCAATTGCTCCATTTGAATGAGGGTAACGAGCGAACAGGTATTTGCAAAAAGTGTTGATGCAGATCATAGAGCTCCTATCAAAGCCCTCTGATCAGAGTATATACTGTTTGTAATTCAAAACCCTTAAGTAAGCTTTTCATATAGTCTAGACTCTGATAGGTTTGAAAAGTTAAGCATTCAAAGGGATAAATGCAACCCTGGGAAACAAATAAACACCCAGAGTATAGTACAGTAGAACCTGACCTATGAGGATATTCATTTACTGAACACAGAAGTCTTAATGCTCAGGTGGATACTCAATGCAGGGCAAAAGTAATACAGAAAACTCCTATAGGAACTTTCTGTATTACTTTTGATCTGCATTAGGTTATCATGTGTCTTACAGACCCATAATTAGACATCTTTTTATGGCTGCTGAAGACAGATTCTACTGTATTTTAAAAGTGGAATGCTCAATTGTGGTTTAATAGTAGAGTCCATTTAGTACGATACTGTAATAGTTTGGTGAAGATAGTTTTGAAAGGCAAACCGTGAGACCCCTTATCTGTCTACACTGTGTGCAGACACCAGGTAACAGTTCTCTGTACATTCATTGGGTTATATATTGAACATGTACATCGCTATATATTCGCGTTTGCAAACTAGATTCAGATGAGCCAGGGGGCTTTCTGCGGATGTTCCGTATCTCAACTGTTTACAACCGTATGATGTCTCTTGGAATAATAATGCACAAGACAATATATATATATGTCATCATGAATATTAATTCAATGAATTTTTAAAATTGTACTAACAAAAAATACTTTTTTTGTCGTGACCAGATCTATATCACATTAAGAGCATGCGCAGCAGTCCCTGATCAGACGTTTCTTATTGGAGCCGTCTGACCTGGGTCTACTCTGTTTGCAAGTGTGTGATAAAACGTATTTATAGAATAAAGAGTTAACCCATTCCCTCACATTGACGACTTTTCTGTAAAAGTCACTTTGTTAAACCATTGTGATAAATAGAGCATTTGCTCCTATAGGAGCAAATGCTCTATTTATCACAATGGTTTAAACTACAAAATTCCAAAATGTCCCTTTTCTCTAGTTAATGCCCCTTTTCGGTAGATTTATTCCAAGAGGTTGTATCTAAAACTAGCATATGAGGTAATGGGTTAACGCGGCAGACGATATTTCACAAGCAGACGATATAAATTTTTTTATTCTAGAAACGTCCACGTGTCCCTTATCTCGCTTATTGCTACCTGACATACATCTGCAGACAGTGTAGACACAGTTCTGACACCTGATGACTTGGCATTCGACCAGTATGTAGAAGTACCCAATCTGTTTGACACCTCGTGAAAGGCCTCTCCGTGGACTGGACGATTTAGAAATAAGTAATACATGCAAAAATTCGGTGTTTTTGCAGACGTCCTTTTTACAGTAGGATAGTGTTTTATGTAAATGACACACTCGGTGTCAGCGCTGTGTAGTTATATGATAAATGTTTATGAATTATTTTTGGTATCAGGTTCTCCAACGGAAGTACATAATTCAACGTCGCGTAAAAGATAAACCTATTTCCTGTACTCCGTGAATATTCACGAAAGAAATAATGACATCATGAATATTAATTTGATTAATTGTTGTAATAACACATGGAGAAGTTTTGCCCATGGCAGACAATGTAGAACCATAGTTATACATGTATATTGTATCCTAAGCAAAACAGAGCAGGACCTGATCAGACGGCCCCTATAGGAGCCGTCTGATCTGGATCTACACTGTTTGCAAAGAAATAGAAAGGTGTATTTATGGAGTAAAATTTTAAATATATCTTTGCAAATGCAAGTATGCTAAACAGCAAAGTAAAAGTTAAAGAGTTTTTACAAGTATAACAGTCATACATTTATGTATTCTTTATTAAAGTCTCTCTATGGTTACAATAATACAAAGGCATCACTATATCTATAAAGAAACCATGCCATTCATATTTGAACTACAAGAGACTATACATATACCACATATTCCATACGTTTTGCACTATACATGTCATACATGTATATGTCATGATATTCTACAAACATGTGATAATTGGTTGTACTAGTTCAACCCCCAAATATTATATACACATACCCGCAAAGGGTGTGGAGCTGATTAATGTGGATTCAATAAATATGTGTTTAATCTAACACCCTCTCCTCCCTTTTACCCCACGCCATCCCGACGAAAATAGACTGGTAGATTCTAATATTTCATTCTCTTACATGATACAGAAACAAAAGCGAGATATTTATATTATATATTGAGCAGTATAAAAACAGATATTTATATTATATATAGAGCGGAATAAAACCAGATATTAGTATTATGCATGTGGCGGTATAAAAACAGATACTTGCATTATGTATGGGGCGGTATAAAACTACATATTTATATTATGTATTGGGTGGTATAAAACCAGTTATTTATATTATATATTGGGCGTTATAAAACCAGTTACATTTGTATTTATATTATGCATGGGGCGGTATAAAACCAGATATTAGTATTATGCATATGGCAGTATAAAACCAGACACATGTACTTACATTATGTATGGGACGGTATAAAACTAGATATTTGTATTATGAATTGTGACGATATAGAACTAGATATTTATATTATATATTGTAGCAGTACAGAACTAGATATTTAATTTGGGCGGTATAAAACCAGATATTTATATTATGTAGAGGGGCGGTATAAAACCAGACATTTATCTTATGCGCTGGGGCGGTTTAAAACTAGATATTTATATTATGCATTAGGACGGTATAAACCAAATATTTATTTTTATGTATTATGGTGGTAAAACAGATATTTATATTATGAATTGGGGCGATACTAAGTCAGATATTCATATTATGTATTTTGGTGGTATAAAACCAGATATTAATATTATGTATTTGGGGCGGTATCAAGACAGATATGTTTATAATGTATTTTGGGATGATATCAAGTCAGACATTCATATTATATGTATTTGGGTGACATCAAGTCAGATATCTAATTTATGTATTTGGGGTGGTATAAAGTCAGATATTTATATTAGTTGTGCGTGTCGTGAATATAATTTATTGAGTAGTTGTGCAACTTCAAAGGTCCGATATCTGCACATGACCCTTTCAATCCCTAATTATGAGAGTGGAACAGTCCACCAGTCTTTAGCTAAAAAGTCAATTAACCCACTCCCTCCTAGACTATTTTAGACCAAAACCTCCTTGAATAATTCTACTGAAAAGGAACATTTACTTGGAAAAGGAATGTATTTAGAACTGTATATTTTTGAAACCAGTGTGGCAAATAGAGCATTAATTTGTTTTATGGAGCAAATGCTCTATTTATCACACTGGTTTTAAAAATGACTTGATCGTCAAAAGGCATCAGTAGGAGGGAATGGATTAAGTATGAAAGGCTAAACTTACTAGATGACAAACATGGCAGGATCTATTCTGTTTGGAAAGGGGTATTAAGGCGTATACAGAAGAAAGAGTTATACTGTAACAATAATACCTGTATATATGTAAACTATAGCACGTTTGTATTATTGTTGTTTCATGTCAGCGCAGTTAACCCTTTACACAATGAGTATTCATGTAAGAAATAATGACATAATGACAATTAATGGGTTTTTATAGATACATAATTATGGGTATAGGAATTCCTGGCCCTTGTAAAAACTTCTGAATCAGAACTATATTGTGCCATAAGCAAACGGCAGATCCTAGGCCAGACCGCTTCTACAGGAGCCTCCTGATCTGAGTCTACTCTGCAGAGTCGTTAAAAGGTGTATTTATTAAGTAAAGGGTTAAAACCCTTTTTTGCGCCAAACAAAATTGCATCTGCTTAGATTATCGTCTGCTTCAGATATCAAAGTGGCGTTTTCTGGTTATTATAATTTCTCCTATGGGGGTGATAGAATTATGTAACGATTTTACGTTAACGGATTTTGGAACAATTACATGTTTGTACATGTTTTTCAAATTAGACACAAAAAATGACGTCGTATTGAATCTGTTGCAATTGCTACTCTCTCTCAGTTCCTCAATATGCTATAGAAGACTTGGTTTATTTTTTTTTATTTGAAAAAAAAGAACAAATAAACAAAAATATGATTCAAGCAGACACCATGTTTAGAAGTAGACGCAGAAGTTGAACCCCTTACAGCCTTATCAGATTATGTTCTGCTTATATACAACTGAATAAAAAATCTTACTGTGGGATACTATCATTTTTGTAGAAAAACAACCGAGTTTCAAACATGTTGGATACTGATGAGACACCGGGGTAGTAGTCGTCTCATCTGGGCCCAAACTATCTGCAAATACGAGTTAGACTGCGCTTAGCACACATTATTTATTCCATTCCTTCCATTAGACCCAACCTCTTTGAATAAATCTATCGAAAAGGAGCATTAACTATAGAAAAGGAGACTTTTAGAATTTTGTAGTTTTGAAACCATTGTGATAAATAGAGCATTTGCTCATATGGAGCAAATGCTTTAATTATCACAATGGTTTCAAAATGTGACTTTTACAGGGGCGCCAAAATGCGTCACTAGGAGGGAATCCATTATGCTTTACTAGCAGTATAAGACCTACATGTAACCATTACTTTTCGCTTGTTTGCAAACAGAATAGACTCAGACCATACGGTTCCTATAAGAGCCGTCTGATCAGGGTCAGCTCTGCCTGCTGATGCAATTATAATAGACCTGACTCTACAGTTTCTTCCAATACAAAAATACCATGTGTACATGTCATTATATAAATTCATAATTAATATTCACGATGTCAGTATATCTTACACGAATACTGAACAATATAATCATGATAATGTTTAAAGTACAATCAGTTGGGACCCAGTTGAGGTTTTTGACCTCTCGCCTTGATGTACAACGAGTATCCCGGATATGTCTATAAGAATAGGTAAAAACTTTCTATTAAAGCGACCACTGAAGCATGTTTATTTCGGGATCGTAAGAGGTATGTGGTAGCTTAATGCAGGACGAACCTCGTGCAGAAAGTGCCCATGGAAGCTTTCTGCAGTACTTCTCTACTGTATTGAGCAGTCGCGTGTTTTTAAAATCACACATTTTTATTAAATGGTCGCATTAGAGAGGTTGTTCTGTAATCTGCATTAGAGGTTAGAATATCTTCACCGGAAGCAGAATCTGGGTCACATCCCGTCCTGAAAGACCCGGCTGTAAGCGTGGCTGGTTCTGTTGTCCTAGTGGTTTAAGAGTATATCTTATATTCATATGATATTTAATATAATACCCAACTGCATAATTAAGTGTCTAGTCCAACCCTGAGTTGGTGCGAATTTCGCTAACTTCCGATTTGAACAAGTTTTTGAGAAACTATAGACCGAGTGTCAAACAGCTTGGATCCTGATGAGACTTCGAGTTACCCGGCGTCTTATCTAGATCTAGGCTGTTTGTAAGTACAGTAAACCTCTCTATAACGACCACTTAATTGTGTTAATTAGTTGGTATTTTAGGCAGGTGGTGACTTAAAGCAAGATGAAAGTAAAACAGAACGCCCCTATAGGAGCGTTCTGGTTTACTTTTATCTTGCTTTAAACATCCACCCGCCTTTAACACAAAATACTTGGTGTAATTTAGTGGTCGTTATAGAGAGGTTTTACTGTATGAGTCAAGTCGAGATTACATGTAACTGATTAAGGATTAAGATGTCGTCTCCTATTTAAGCTTTAAAACTTTTTAGAACAGTTTTAAATGAGATGATGCTGCTATAATAACCACATACCGATATTTAACTAGTTCGATGATGAAACTCCGTTTGATTCCATACGTTACAGTTTTAGAATATACCCGACTTCGGGTACAAAGTATAAGTATGTCCTGATTCTGACCTGCCCATCTGTTAGTCAATTATCATAAATAGAACACTTTACCTGATTTACATTTACTGCAACTCTCATGATCCCGTACATGGGACATAGGCAAATAGTGAAGACACAGATCAGAGGGTTCCTGATCAGGATCTGCACTGTTTTCTGTATCAATCAATGTCAAAGTCTTTCACGAGCATATTTTATATATTGTTTTTGCAGGAACCCTTCTCATGAAAAAAATGGATGAGTTCCAATGTTCAGTTTGGACGGGTTTATCGTATACGATATGGATGTTAAATGGTGAATATAGATGTTATATGCAAACAGAGTAGACCCAGATCAGAGCATTCCAGCAGAAGTTGTCTAATCAGGATTTTCTCTGTTTGCATAATTGATAATGTGCATCTGAGTCTACTTTTTCTGACATGGGTACACATTTCCCTTGTTCATGTTTCATAATAAAACTTCAGCATGTTAGCCATTTCAGGTTTGAGTTAGGCCCTATGTATGAGATCAGACTGCTTGGTCCGACGATATGAAACTTCTCAGTCTCCGTCTGAGTTCATTCTTAAGTTTCTGAGAGAGAGAGAGAGAGACAGAGACAGAGACAGAGAGAGAGAGAGAGAGAGAGAGAGAGAGACAGAGAGACAGAGAGACAGAGAGACAGAGAGAGAGAGAGAGAGAGAGAGAGAGAGAGAGAGAGAGAGAGAGAGAGATAGAGAGAGAGATTTCTGACGACAGTAGAGACAAGCGGAAACACCATAAGTATACACATGTACATGCAATACGATGAATGCATAACTGATTCACGGTCGTAACAGTGGAAATGCAAATCTGTACGAAAAATTAGGTTAGTGTGACAATCATATGACAGGCAAGTCAGTTTCACCAGCTGTGCGTCGAGACAATATAAAACTTGAAACAAGAGCAGCATAGGCGGATGCTTACGCTCGCTTACTGTCATAAAACATTCAAAATTCCAAGTGTAAACTGACAACTCAACTAACAAACAAATCTCTTTAAAGTAGATGACTGCTTAAAGCTTTACTCTATTCATATCTCGCCAGTTTTGTGTGAAAAATAACTTAAGAATCTGGATGTACATTTCTTGATACTAACAATGCTATAACGTACATGGTACAGGAAGAGTTGTTTCGTGCCGAAAAAAGAGATTGTTTTATTATCTTAGATCCACTATACACATATAGTGTTTAACCTACTTTTTGGGCCAATCACAATGCTGGAAATTTTGAATTTCTCCACGATTAATTTCATATAGTCAGGCACTAATAGCTGACTTAGCGATTAAGTCGACTGTCCCCAGCGCATGCGCGAGTACATCCTGTGACGTACAGTGCTTAGCTCGTCCCACCATGTAACAGCGCGAGCGTCAAATACACATGTGTACATACATGTTCTGTGTAGAATACCAAGCTGAGACTAAGAAATGAGGTAAATTGATGCAACTCAAACATTTTATTGGTAGATCTACATGTACTGAGATTCGAAAAAAAGAAGAAAAAAACCAAAGCATTAAAACACCAAAAAAGAAGACCCTATTTAGTTATTAGACAAGTGAATGCTAAATGCAGGACAAATGTAATGTAGAATGCTCCCTCGAGGCGTTCTGAACTACCTTTGTCTGTATTAAGCAGCCACCTGTCTATAGAGATTTCATTGTTTTGCCGTTGAATGGCTATTGTACAACGATTCACTGTTACATATGGTCATTCCTGTCTTTTATGTATCCGGTCTCTCGTCCAGACCCTGAAATAATAAAATAGGCTATGATAAAATTACCAGCTGTGGGTTAGATCTAACCCTTTCTTCCATAGTTTGTTTTAGCATTGAAGACAGACGGTTGCTTAAAGCAGACTTTAGGAGCATTCTGCTTTAATTTCAGCCTGCTTAAAGCTACCGTCGGCTAAGATATAGGAAATATTTCTTACGATGCCTACTCATGACGGTATAAAGTGAAACTAATTTCCTGAATGGAAGAATAATTAAAAGGCGTTAAAATAAGTACCTATTGCGTAAAGGGTTAACTAGCATATGTAGTCTACGTCTGTATTTAAAACTGAATTTTATTTTTAAAGCATTTTGTTGCATTGGCTTTCTTTTTTAAGAGCACAGCGCTTGAAACATCGACTCAATGAAATATCTTACCTAATTCGGGTTTTAACAACGTTTGTGTCTGCACATTTAACAATTGTGTCAGGCAGCTATCTTGAAATGCATCGTCCGTAAAAATTAACGTCATGGTCCCCAAGAAGGTCGAACGTCGGCTTCATTTCTGCCATCTTTCTAAACGACTGACACATTTGTTCCTCACACGGTCTCGGCTGTTGCCCCTAGCAACGCACGCGACCAATTCCAGCTTCACTCCGCCCACTTTTAATCCTGTCCAAAAACTAGGCTAAACACTATATCAGTTAGTGTCTATTAAGTGCGAATTTAATGACTTTAAATGCCTTGCTCGCTCGCTAACGCTCGCTGCGCTTCGGCATTTAAAATCATTAAATCCACACTTAATAGACACTAACTAATACGAATCTGCCGAAAAATCAGTTTGTGTTCCGAGCGTAATCGATGTACATCTATGTACATGTACAACACATTTTTTCGGCCAAATTTAGTCATTTTCGCATTAGAAGGAGTTTACTGTACATTACACGACCAGTATAATTAATACAGTTGAATAAGAAAAGTGCTGACCTTAAAGATGATAATCTTTACCAGTCTTAACACATTATCGCATGTGTCTTTGAAAAATATCTACTGAAATGATGCATTAAATAGAAAAGGGGACGTTTTAGACGTGTGTAGTTTTGAAACCATTGTGATAAATAATGGTTTCAAAAAGTGACTTTTACAGAGGTGTAAGACGGCATCTATACATGTATGAGGGAATGGATAAAAATGTCCCTGTAACCATTTCCTCCATCGATACGCCTTTCTACGCCTCTGTAAAACTCACCTTATGAAAACATTGGGATAAATAGAGCATTTGCTCCTATAGGTGCAAATGCTCCATTTATCACAATGGTTTCACAACTACACATTTTTAAACGTTCCCTTTTCTCTAGTAAATGCTTTTCGGTATAAGCAAATGCTCCATTTATCACAATGGTTTCACAACTACACATTTTCAAACGTCCCCTTTTCTCTAGTAAATGCTTTTCGGTATATTTATTCAAAGAGGTTAGGTCTAAAAATAGAATATGGAGGAAAAGGTTAAAGACTATGCAAACAAAGCACATCATATTCTGTATAGGATCCGTCTGATCAGGATCTGTCCTGTTTGTTTATGACATTATAGAGATCCTGATTGTACGGTTTCAGTCATTATACACAAACAATATTCATGATGTTGTGATTTGTTACATGAATATCCATCAGGCAAAGGATAAAAGTAGCTACTTGAATATTTAGGTAAAGAAATAATGGCATCATGAACAGTAATTATATTATGTTCTATATAATATATATTTAATATAATAACACATGGAAAGAGGAAATTTTGGCCATGGCAGAAACTGTAGAATCATATCTACATGTATATCATATCATAAGCAAACACAGCAGACCCTGATCAGACGGCTCCTACAGGTGTAATGTTCGACCACCCGCCCACAATCGTCCACCCACCCAAACGCACCACGCCCAGCCACAGGCTCACCTGCAAGCAAGCCCGCTCAACTACACACTCGCACGATCACCCGTCCAGCAGTAGATGAACACATCTAATACAATAAAACCTCTCTATAACGGCCGCTAAATTACATCAAGTATTTTGTGTTAAAGGCAGGTGGCTACTTAAAGCAAGGTGAAAGCAAGGTTACTTAAAGCAAGGTGAAAGTAAAACAGTTTTACTTTCACCTTGCTTTAAGCAGCCACCTGCCCTAAATACCAGCTAATTAACTCAATTTAGTGGCTGGTATAGATAGGTTTTATTGTATATCTTATTAGACAATCGACTAATACACAGAAGCACTTAAAAATCATTTTCAAGAATAATTCATCTACTCAGCTTTATTGACACGATATGGTTTGTAACCGCCTCAGGTTTTCACGTTTTGTTCCAAGTATACAATTCTGTTTCGTTTCATCTTCATTTCTCTGTTCTTTTCCGATTCAACATACATTTCAGCAGTTCATTATATCTTGAAAAATTTGTTAATGTTTTGAACATCTGCTTTTGTGAAGCATTATACATGTATGCCAAGGAGAGGAATTTAATAAGCTCGTAGCTTTCATTCTAATCCTTCTTAGAAACTATGCACATTTATGCATGTTGTATACTGCAGAAATGAAATATGTTTAACCAAGAATAGCTCCTTTATTTTTCCACCAAACCATTCGAATGGTCTCTTCGAGATAACAACAAAGAGTTAAAAATGTTAAAATACATTGTCATGGAAAGAATAACATACTTTAGTCAGAAGGATGAATCAAACAGGAAATATCGGCTATCCAATGTCAACATGAATCTTAGTCTTTGTGCTCTAATTAAATCCACACATTACAGTATGAACGGAATTGTGTCTGAATTCATTATCAGGTATCTGATTGGCCAGATTTCGATTGAACTTAAAATCCGACCAAATCAAGGTACGTGAGAATGACCTCGCACTTAACCCTTTCCCTGATGAATATTCTTACAGGAAATAATGACGTCATAAATATTAATAAGATTATTTTTTATAATGGCTTATGAACACATACAAAACATTTTGGCTCAGGAAGAAGCTGTAGAATCAGATCTATATTACATCATAAGCAAACAGAACAGACCCTGATCAGACGGCTCCTATATAGGAGCCGTCTGATCTGGGTCTACTCTGTTTGCAGATGCGTGAAACTGCGCTTACATAAGGGAACGCGTTAAGCAATATGCTTTACATGTATAACGGCTGCGGTGTAAAGCTTTTTTCTCTGGACAAATTTCTTTTCAAAATAAGATAAATTGCCAATTATAATAATTAAATATTAATGTATATTCGCCAAAGAAGTATTCGTCATTACCAATTAACGGGAATGGTGAATTGTCTTCTGCTTATCCCTGCTCCCCATGTAAACAAAATTATGTCTGCTCAAAGTCGGTCTGTCCAAGTTTTACCTGTCCGATTCGATTAAGTCTTTGACAACCTATTGACCGAGTGTCAAACAGCTTGAATCCTATTGACCGAGTGTCAATCAGCTTGAATCCTGACGAGAAGTCGAGTTACTTGGGGTCACATCTGGATTCAGGCTGTTTGCAAGTGCGTGTCAGGTCTCATATTGTAGGATAATGGTTACGGTTCTATGTAAAATTGTCTAAATATGTATCACAGACTAATCTGTAATAGAATGTAATAGGCCAGGGTGTAATAGACTGTAATAGGCCAGGGTGTAATAGACTGTAATAGACCGAACTGAATAGACTAGTCTGCAATTGTTTATTTTGTTTGTTCGTTCGTTCGTTCGTTCGTTCGTTTGTTTGTGTGTTTGTTTGTTTGGGGCATGGTTCTACTTCTCTTTGACAGTATTTAAGTCATACCAAAGCGTGCAGCCAGTTACATGTGGAAGACCTCACTGTTGACCGCCGAGTGTTAAACATGTTGGGTCCTGATGAGACGCCGAGTTGCGCACTGTCTCGATCGTCTAACATGGCTGAATACGGATAGCCCGGCTTAACTTACACCAAAGTACTAGGCTTGAAACTTATCAATCAGCCCTCTTAACCCATTCCCTCATATTGACGACTTTTGACGACTCTGTAAAAGTCACTTTGTGAAACCATTGTGATAAATAGAGCATTTGCTCCTATAGGAGCAAATGCTCTATTTATCACAATGGTTTCAAACTACAAAAATCTTAAAATTTCCTTTTCTCTAGTTAATGCTCCTTTTTGGTAGATTTATTCAAAGAAGTTGTATCTAAAAATAGCCTATGAGGTAATGGGTTAAACCACCTGTGTTCATTGATTCACTCATTTACCGTTTGGCAGTTTCTGCATTGTACATTGTATGGAAACATCATTTCATATATCAATTAGCACTATTGCCTGTAAGAAAATGTCCCTCTTCACCAACACTCTAACTGAGTTATAGACAAGTGGGTGTATTTCAAAAACTTTTATGAGCCACTAAATGCTATGTTGTGAGCCATAGATAAAGATGCATATTTGAAATACTATTTAAAACCACCATTTCGCCACCAAATGCTATGTTGTGACCAAGGCGCGTATTTGAAATCTTATGTTGTGTCAGCCATATTTCAAATACTGTTTTTGCCACCAACTGGTGGCCGCAATGATTTATACATGTATAAACTCATCGAGGTGTTCAGCTTGACCTTCGTGTATGTCACTGATGAAAAAACACGATTACAGTCTTATTTTGACGTTATAAATTACACCATCGACGTCAGTTTTATTTCAGTACATTATCTAAGATTCACAACATATGTTTTTGGCGAAATGACGATTTTAGTATTTCAAAAACGTCCTTCATCTTTAGGCATTCTATTATGTGCATTTCATACTGTACAAACTGTATCAGTCTATTGTATAAGAGATCATCTACGTATGTCAGAGGTGAGGCACGTGTTCAGGAGAAATAACTCCGGGCAATATTTATTCATGAATGAATGCACAGATGCCAGTCACCATCCCATATGATATGAAGTATAGTAAAACTCATCTAAACCGGACGTTAAATTTGGTATAAATATCGGTCTTGGAGACGGGTGGCAGCTTAACGTAGGAAAAAAGTAATACAGAAAGCTCCTCTAGGAGCTCTCTGCTAGACATTCACCCTGTAACAAGCAGCTTCTGTCTGAATGTATCTAAATTCTTCTCTACTAGAATTTCGGTTAAGAGGGGGCTTACTGCATTGTGTTGGTGACAAGATCCTTGACATTTATGACCCGCGACTAATAATTCATTTATTTATGAGCAAACAGTTTGTTTGATTTATTGTCTCTGTGATACTCGTAATTTTTCTTGGTTTTACCAGAGACATGTAATTATAATGTTGGTGTATATGTCAGTAGCTCTACTTATTTCTTCATGGGCAGTTTAGTGCGGAGGCACGCGAAAACATACAGTAACACCGTTCTAATGAGACCACCTAAAAGAGGAATAATTCTGGATGCTAGATGCAGGTGGAAGCTTAATGCAGGACAAAAGTGATGCAGAAAGCTCCTAGAGGAGCTTTCTGCATTACTTTTGTCCTGCATTAAGCAACCACTTTCTTACAAAGACACCCATGTTTATTCATTAAGTGGTCGCATTAGAGGGGCCCTACTGTAGTTTCATGGACATTTACCCTTATCCCGCTAACCGCGACCTCACTTACACGTGCAAAGCAACTTGGATCCTACTGGGATGCCGAGTAACTCGATGTTTTATCAAGATCCAAAATGTTTGACACTCGGTAAAAAGGTTTTCAAAAGTCAGATGTAGTCAACATTTCTTGAAATCGAACTTTGGGCAGATATTACATTTTCATAGCGAGGTGAGGGGGTTAATATCGTGTATCCCTTCAATTTTTCGTTTGCCGTCACAATTGTCTTAATCCTTCGCTTGCTATTCACGTCAATATACGTTCCTGTAAATAAAGAAGACCCAGATGAGACAGCTCCTGCAGGAGCTGTCTCATCAGGGTCTGCACTATTTACAAGTTGATTGTGCAACCAGTGCACTCCACAGCAGTGATTGCACAGCGATATACTTGTACACAGTGAAGATATGTGTAATTATACAACAGGGCATGGGTAAAGAAGGAGAAATGTATTTTAAAATTCAGCAAGAGAAGGGTTAAGTTATACTTTATTAACACTTTACTCCATGAATATTCATGTAAAAATATAATAAAATCATGAATATTAATGAGTGGAATGCTTTTTAAAATGACATTATGAACACAGGCATTTTGGTCATTGCAGAAACTAGAATCAACTCTATATTATATCATACATGTAAGCAAAC
Source organism: Azorinus chamasolen (assembly GCA_963576725.1). Lineage (NCBI taxonomy): Eukaryota > Metazoa > Mollusca > Bivalvia > Cardiida > Solecurtidae > Azorinus > Azorinus chamasolen. Next base: position 39,487,868 of record OY755253.1, on the reverse strand, counting down.
AGAGCAGACCCTGATCAGACAGCTCCTATAGGAACCGTCTGGTCTGGGTTTACTCTGTTTGCAAAGGCTGTTATTTCACTTCTTCTCATATTTTGCCTATCAATCACTCTCTCTATTCATGTTCTTTCTACTCTGTGATTTCACTCGTTCCCCTCTTCTAGTTATTCTTCTGTCACCCCTTGCGTCTCGTTATTCTTCTGTCATTCCCTTGCGTCTCGTTATTCTTCTGTCATTCCATTGTGCCTGGTTGTTCTTCTGGCATTCTCTTGCGTCTAGTTGTTCTTCTGCCATTCACTTGCGTCTAGTTATTCTTCTGTCATTTCCTTGCGTCTAGTTATTCTTCTGTCATTCTCTTGCGTCTAGTTGTTCTTCTGCCATTCCCTTGCGTCTCGTTATTCTTCTGTCATTCCCTTGTGCCTGGTTGTTCTCCTGGCATTCTCTTGCGTCTAGTTGTTCTTCTGCCATTCACTTGCGTCTAGTTATTCTTCTGTCATTTCCTTGCGTCTAGTTATTCTTCTGGCATTCTCTTGCGTCTAGTTGTTCTTATGCCATTCCCTTGCGTCTCGTTATTCTTCTGTCATTCCCTTGCGTCTAGTTATTCTTCTGTCATTCCCTTGCGTCTAGTTATTCTTCTGTCATTTCCTTGCGTCTAGTTATTCTTCTGACATTCTCTTGCGTCTAGTTGTTCTTCTGCCATTCCCTTGCGTCTAGTTATTCTTCTGTCATTCCCTTTCGTCTCGTTATTCTTCTGTCATTCCCGTCTAGTTATTCTTCTGTCATTCCCTTGCGTCTAGTTATTCTTCTGTCATTCCCTTGTGTCTTTATCGTTGATCTGTAGTACAGCCTCTGGCAACTCCTTTGTCAAGAACATTCAAAGGCGTACAGTACATCATGAAAGGGAATGGAAGTAAATCAGAAAACTTCTAAATGCTTTCTGGGTAACTATACCGTCCTGAATTCTCTCCCAGAGTCTAGCAAATTTAAGTCATCCATAACAAACGTACACACATTCATAACAAACCATTCCATTTTGAGTACTAATATTATGCATTCAAAGGGCACAGCATGGAAATGACATTATGTACATTGTAAAACATGACACACATGTCCTAATTTGTGAAAAATGAATGCAGGTTGAAGCATGACTGCAACAGCGGATCGTTCTCTTTGGTTTGCCTGTGGTTGGCGTTAACAATGCAAGCTCCAACACCATTGCGATAAAATGTGGTGGAGCACAATTGGTTATTTAACCCTTTCCCTCATATTGACGACTTTTGACGACTCTTTAAGAGTCACTTTGTGAAACTATTGAGATAAATAGAGCATTTGCTCCTCTAGGAGCAAATGCTCTATTTATCACAATGGTTTCAAACTACAAAATTCTAAAATTTTCCCATTCTCTATTTAATGCTCCTTTTCGGTAGATTTATTCAAAGTGGTTGGATCTAAAAATAGCCCATGAGGTAATGGGTTAACCCTTTCTCTGATAAATATTTATGTGGGAAATAAATGAATGTATGAATATCAAATATGTGAATATGCCATGACATAGTAAACAAGGGAATTGTAAAGTAAGATTCTTTTATTTCATAAGCAAACGCAGCAGACCCTGATCAGACGGCTACTACATGAGCCGCCTGGTATGGATCTACTCTGTTTGCACATGCGTCCAAATGTGTATCTATCATTTAAAGGGTTCAAACTGAAATAAATTTAGAATCGATTTGACAAAAAGCATATTGTACGAAAGCGATTGTTAAATTATTACCCTTTGGCACACTACGATCCAATTTGTAATGAATTCTTTCCAAGCTCTATAGTCATGCAAGAAGTAATGACATCATGGATATTTATTAGCTGATTGTTCATAATTACATATGCTGATAGGATGTTTTGGCACTGGTAGAGACTGTACAGTCAGATTTATTCAATATTTCTAAATTATTCCATTAACCCTTTCACCGCCGCAGTCGCATAAATGCACCACGACAAATAGTGCAGTCTCAGGTCAGACGTCGCCTTTTCAAGGCGGCGTCTGATCAGGGACTTCACTATTTGTCTCAATCTGTGCTTTATTGCTTTAAAATTTGCATTTATTTATCTGATTTCCTTACTTTATTGAAAGATTTAACAAACTTTAAACTGCAGACGACAGTTAGACATTTTGGCACAGAAAGGGTTAAGCAAGCGGGACAGACCCTGAATTTTTATAATGGCATACATGTATGTACACAGACTGTTATGTAGTAATATTTACATTCGCCCTGCAACGTCCTTATATAACCTTATTCTAAAAAGAAAGTTGCATTTTCCCATGAACGTTCATTTCAATACCAATCCGTTGAAAATATAAGAAATACAATGGAATATAAATATAAGAAATAAATGACGTGCTCCCGGTGTTCATGTGGTTATGCAACGCATAGCTTTACGAGCAAAGATTCACGTGAAGCCCTTTGGGCTTCACTAACTTTGTTCGTAAAGCTATGCGTTGCATAACTTCATGAACACCGGAAGAACGTCATTCATTTCTTAATTGGTGGTAACTGTACAGCCAGATGTATTATAATCTTATACTCTATTTGCATAGGCGTGAATGAGTGAAAGTGGGTAACTCTGCAGACTGTTTAGCTCCGAATGAAACGCCGAGTCTATGTAATTCGGCGGTCTCGTCATGCTCCCAATTGACAGTCTAATAACCATGTTTAGCGATATGTGTAGTTATATTCAGGACAGACGGAATATAGTAAAACCTAAATAGTAAAACCTCGCTAAATCAGACATTTCGTAAAAACGTTTTGGTCTTTTTTAGACTGAATGATGTTTAATGAAGGGTGAAAGTCATGCTCAACAGAACTGTCTTCGTGAATTTCAACCTGCATTAAGCTGCTACCTATCTGACTGACAGACATTGATACCATTTCAAACGTCTGCCTTAGACAGGTTTTACTGTACAGCTATCTGCTGGGATTTATTAAGAAATTTTGTTTTTGATTTACCATTGTTATGATAATCTGTATCTGATGAAATACAAGAAATAATTAATGCATGATTAATGACAAGCTTAATTTTTGTAATGTCATTATGAACAAGGGACATTTGCCTATAACAGAAACTGCAGAATCAAGTCTCTATACGTAATATGTCACAAATTAACAGAGCAGATCATGACCAGTCGGTTCTAACAAGAGGGTTTCTATTCTATTTTCAAAGGCAACTCAATCAGATAAAGGGCGAATCTCCAGTCTGTCGCTAGTTTAACCCATTACCTCATAAGCTATTTTTAAATACAAGCTCTTTGAATTAGTCTACCGAAAAGGAGCATTAACTAGACAACAGGAAAAAATTTAGAATTTTGTAGTTTGAAACCATTGTGATAAATAGAGCATTTGCTCCTATAGGAGCAAATGCTCTATTTATCACAATGGTTTCACAAAGTGACTTTTACAGAGTCGTCAAAGGTCGTCAATATGAGGGAATGGGTTAAAGGGCGAATATCCAGTCTGTCGCTAGTTTATAGGGCGAATCTTCCGTCTGTTTTTTGCTTAAAGGGCGAATCCATAGTCTCCCTAGTTTCACCTATTTCCGATTCATTACAATTGACCTCGTGATAAACTGATTGTACCTTGAATAGATGTAGATTTACTGCAAGTATTTCGTGCTTAAGATGATAATCTCTATAATAAACGTGTCTTTTCAAGAACATCATTAAACATGGTATTTGTTATGTTCACTCAGTCCTATGAAGATTTGTCAAGTTGAGTATACATCGAAACATGTCCCTGAGATACAAAATAAACCGTTTTTGTCGCTGCAACAAAATAGTATCGACCAAATAGTTACGAAACTAAAACTGAATAAATACCAGTATATCGTTTTGTCTTCTCCAGCGTTTTTCTATCCTTTTTGCGATATACATTTGTACTTCTTTTCAAGATATAAACAAATGATTATGTAATTTTAGGCATTTTAAAGCGCATTGCAAGAAGAGACTACCACGTTAACCCATTACATCACAGGCTCTTTTAGACCCAGCCGCTTTGAATAAATCTACCGAAAAGGAGCATTTACTAGAGAAAAGGAAAATATTAGAATTGTGCAGTTTAGAGACTATTGTGATAAATAAAGCATTTGCTCCTATGGAACAAATGCTCTATTTATCACAATGGTTTCAAAAAGTGATGTTTACAGAGGCACCAAAAGGCGTCAATATGAGCGAAAGTTCTAACGTGTTACTGAAAAAAGGTTTCTGCAAAAAGTCAGATAAGCTGGTGAAAACCGACATTTATCAGTGTAGATAGCGGAATAACCTGACAAGCGGATTCCTATAGGAGACCTCTGTTTTTGGTCAACACTTTATGTCGATCCTAGACTAGTTTAGACCCAGCCTCTTTGAATGAATCTAGACAACCGAAAAGTAGCATTTACTACAGAAAAATGTTATTTTTAGAACTGAGTAGTTTATAAACCATTGCGATAAATAGGACATTTGCTCATATGGGGCAAATGCTCTATTTCTCACAATTGTTCCAAACATTAATTTTATAGAGACGGCAAAAGGCGCCAGTAGGAAGGAATGGGTTAAACTTCCACCTTCTCCCGAGTCTGATTTGATTTTCAAGTATCTGATTGAGCGGATTTTGAGCAAGCTTAGTTTAACCGCGGGACCTGCTTTAGGAGCTCTCATAATGCTGAGTACGATCTCACTAACCGCGAGCTGCAAACAGCTACACAGGGCCAAGATGAGACGCAATGTTAGGCGACATCTCATAAGGACCCACGCTACTTTATGAACGTAGTTAAATCCAAATGTAATGAACGAACTACGGCTTATGGGTTCCCATGGCATGTTCCCCCGGGAAAAATATAATTGTGTAGTTTTGAAACTATTGTGATAAATAGAACATTTGCTCCTATAAGAGAAAATGCTCAATTTACCACAATCATTTCAAAATGTGACTTTTACAGAGGCGTCAAGGGGTGTCAGTATTATGGAATGGGTTATAGACAGAACGTTTATCAAAGTCTACCCCATTTAACCTTCGAATTTTGTTCCATTTTAGCCTTTCAGATAGATGCTATGCACGTGCGTAAGTGCGTACCTCTAGCTACATCCCTGTTAATTTGACATTTGATCAGCAGTTTCTGAAAGTCTTGAACAATTTGGAAGTCAGCAAAAGCGTACAGCATCAGAGTTTATCTTTTTACTCAATGTATATTCATGTTGGAAATGATGACATCGTGAATAAATTATACTTATTCACAAACTTTGTATAAAGACATTTGAGCGTAGGATTATTAGCTATGGCAGATACTTTAATGTCATTTCATCAGCGTACAGAACAGATCTCGATCCTAAATGAGCTGCCTGGGCTGGGTCTATTGTGTTTGCAAGGGCATATAAAGGCGTATTTATGGAGTAAAAGGTTAACCATTACCTGGTAGAGGTGCCTTTTCATGAATGGGTATGACATCAGAGGACGTCACTATGTATGTTTTCTTGAAAACGTTTTAAGACGTGCAATACATTATGTGACATTCTATGTAATGACACAAGGTTCATGGGTCACTGTGTCATTAAGTTGGGTTTCACCACTTACTGCTCACTAATGTTTAACATTGCTTCATTTTCATTGACAAATGGCGACGAATGGCCATGCCGGTTGTCAGGTATATATGTTATGTGGAAGAGAAAGTGAGGAGATAGATAGTAAGAGAGAGAAAGAGATACAATGAAATAGAGAAAGGTAGTGATGATAGGGAGAGAGAAGAGTAGAGGAATAAGAAAACGAAAGAGAAAAACAAAATAAAGGGCTTCGGGAAGAAAGGGACAGAGAAGATCGAAAAGAGAGAAGACTGTAAAATTAAAGAGATGATATGTGAGCCATGGTTTAAGCAAGATGAACTTTGGTGTGGTATCCTTTGAGAGCTTTCTGCTTGACGCTGGCCTTACATTAAGCTATCACCTGTCTTATCCCTTTCCCTGTTCTATATTTAGTTCAATAATATTCATGATTTGTCCGTTTCTGCTCACTCTGGGCTGATTGAGATGTGGGATACAGGGAAACCCAGGCAGGATGCGCGACTCTTATTACCGACAGAGTTTCTCTAGTTCTTTAAGATGCCCAGTGCATAGCACTGATACACCAGATCCCGGTTTATAGTCTCGTCCGAAGGACTTGGTCCGGCGTGGGATCGAACCTTGGACCCCTGGTATTGCAGTCGAAATATTCATGGACAAAATAATTATCATGAAATGCGGAAAGTGGAACGTTGTATCCATATCACGAATCCGATCTCGAGCATACATAATTTTTTTCACCGAGAAAAAGGGTTAATAACCGAGATTGTAACACTTTACCTTATGTCATGAAAAATAATGACGTTATGAATGTTAGATGGAATTATAAACCGGCATGTGCACAAGATATTTATCGGCTAAGGCATACGCTATGGAATCAGATCTATACATGTGCATTATTTCATGAACAATCAAATTAAACCCTGATTTAGACAACTACATAGCTGTCTGATTTGGGTCTAAACTATTTGCAAATGCGTAAATACAATCTTTATCAAGTACAGAGTTAACCCATTACCTCATAGGTTATTTTTAGATACAATCTTCTGAATAAATCTACTGAAAAGGAGCATTAACTATAGAAAAAAAGGAACATTTTAGAATTTTCTAGTTTGAAACCATTGTGATAAATAGAGCATTTGCTCCTATAGGAGCAAATGCTCTATTTATCACAATGGTTTCACAAAGTGACTTTACAAAGTCGTCAAAAGTCGTCAATATGAAGGAATGGGTTAAAGCGTTACCGATAGTGGTCTCTAGTATCAAGGGTCGCAGTGGAAATAAGGAAAATATTTCCCTTTTTATGTTATCCTTGGTGTCTAGTGAGCATTACATGTATATGGCTTTTATATGATGATTTAATTATGTGTTGCCATGTTATGCACAGTTTTTATCGAAATGAATCTATTTATATATCTAGTGATACAAAAGTTTACTCTCTTAAAATGGGTATAACTAAATATTGTAGACCCAGATAATAGGTCCCCAGGATCATTGTTTGCATCGGCAACAAGTACATTGTGTAAGGAAATACTATAGGCTGGTGTTATATAGGTCAGTGTTATATAAGTCAATGTTATACATGATTGTTATACAGTTCATCCCGTTTATGTCTTGAGTGTCTTGAAAACTGAGCATTGACAGTTAGTTGTCGACCCAGAAAACGCTGGAGGAACATTCTGAATAAGGTCTGTACTGTTTGTTCCACCATATTGCGTCTTTACATCCTTTACTTGGAACAAACATATTTCTATACCTTTGAAAACAGAGTACACTCAGACTAGACAACTCCTGTAGGACCGGTCCGGTCAGGATCTGTTATTCTCTACAGTTGCCAGAGTAAAAACAAAATGCTAATACGTCATTAAGGATATCCATCTAAATGGTTTTGATGGTGTCATTATTTCTCACATGACTATTTATGAGGTAATAGGTTAAAACAAACAAAAAGGAATACAGCTTGAAAAGTAGCTCGGCATGTCATCTGGATCCTATGTAACACTGGTCTGTATTTCACTGTCCTATATAACACTTATAAATATGTGTACCATTGACCTATAAAACACTCATCTGTGAATGATTGACCTATATAACACTGGTCTATGTAACATTGACCTACATAACACTGATCTGTGTAACGTTGTCCTATAAAACACTGATATGTGTAGCACTGCACTATATCACACTGACCTATATAACACTTATCTATGTAACACTGGCATAATTATATTACACTGATCTATGTGACACTGGCATATATTACACTGATTTATGTGACACTGACATATACAACACGGATCTATGTGACACTGACCTATATAATACGGATCTATGTGACAATGACCTATATAACACTGATCTATGTGACACTGGCATATATTATACTGATCTATGTGACACTGACATATATAACACGGATATATATGACAATGGCCTATTTAACATTGATCTATGTAACACTGACCTATATAACATTAATCTATGTAACACTGGCATATATAACTTTGATCTATGTGACACTGACCTATATAGCATTGATATATGTAACACTGACCCATATAACATTGATCTATGTAACACTGACCCATATAACACTAATCTATGTGACACTGACCTATATAACACTGATATATGTGATACTGACCTATATAACATTGATCTATGTAACAGTGACCCATATAACATTGATCTATGTAAAGCTGGCATATATAACACTGATCTTTGTGATACTGATCTACGTAACACTGGCATATATTACACTGACCTATATAACACTGATCTATCTAACACTAACCTATATAACACTGATCTACGTAACACTGACCCAAATAACACTGATCTATGTGACACAGACCTATATAATCCTGATCTATGTAACACTGACCTATATAACACTGATCTATGTGACACTGACCCATACAACACTGATCTATGTGACATTGACCTATATGACACTAATCTCTGTGACTCTGACCTAATATAACACTGATCTATGTGACACTGGTTCATATAACACTGATCTATGTAACACTGGACTTATATAACACTGATCTATGTAACACTGGCATACATAACACTGATCTATGTGATACTGATCTACGTAACACTGGCATATATTACACAGACCTATATAACACTGATCTACCTAACACTGACCGAAATAACACTGATCTATGTGACACAGACCTATATAATCCTGATCTTTGTAACACTGACCTATATAACACTGATATATGTGACACTGACCCATACAACACTGATCAATGTGACACTGATCTATATGACACTAATCTATGTGACACTGACCTAATATAACAACGATCTATGTGACACTGACCTATATATAATATTGATCTATGTAACACTGACCCATATAACACTGATATGTAATACTAACCAAGTGTCTTCTCTGTTTGCTTATGGAATACTACAGACCCTATTTTACTCTCTCTGCCGTAGCCAATATCTGCTATGTCCATTACCGCTATAAACATATTCAAAACATTCCCTATGCCCACCTGTACTTATATATAGTCATCTAATTATTACTTACATAAATCTTCATGAATTAAAGAGTTAATGAAACAAGTCACTCCTAAATACGTGACAACGTGTTACTGCAGATCGAACTCACAGTTGATCGAATCGCTCGTTGACGTTGTCGCAGTCCATGCAGTCGGCTGATCTCACCTGGGTCTGAGTTCTTTTCTCAAGTTAGAATTTGAGCAAGCTCAGCACCTGACCAATCAGATGTTTGAGAATGATCCCAGACTCAAACAAACCCTTTAGTAACGTCGAACAGACTGATGCAACGAGAATATTTACAATATAGACAGACGCTCTATCTCAGACAAGTACTCTGTGAGATATATAGACAGACAGACTTGACAGACTGACAACTATACATAAGCAAACATACGGAAAGACAGACGGACAGAAAACTACGCATTCAGACAAACAAGCTGATAAGAGAGACAGACAGACCAACGGAGCACATAACAGACACATTTGCAAACATATAAATAAAAGTACACTTTAACATGGCTTACAGTTTTTAAATGTAGATAATATTTATAACTCAGATTGTAAAAAGCTTACTACAGGTATATACAAAATAGGGCTAGTTTCCAGTCACTTGTCTGCGGTGTGATATTTGAGGATATACGGTTCGTCTACCTGTGTCGCGAAGCTTCCTCTGAAGTCACGTGTCTGTCATGTGACCTTATATATAAAGTTGCCCGACTGTGAGTTGAGTGCGCAGTCGCGTGAGGATTTGTCTCCTGGGAACTAGAGAGGTAAGACATTTCAATGATACTAATTTACCGAGGAGAAAAATCGTCTGCATAAAAAATATTGTATTCGCTTTGAAGAAAGTTATTCTTTTAACTCATTATCTCCTAGGCTATTTCTAGACCCAAACTTTTTGAATTAATCTACCGAAAAGGAGCAGTAACTATAGAAAAGGAGAGTTTTAGAATTGTGCAGTATTGAAACCATTGTGATAAATAGAGCATTTGCTCCTATGGAGCAAATGCTCTATTTATCACAATGGTTTCACAGAGTGAATTTTATAGAGGCGCAAAAATGCGAAAATAGGGGGGTAATGTGTTAACTCTTGTCCTGCTGTAAAAATAAAAATAAGTCTATACTCAGTCTCTGACTTGATGCAATTTTAACAAATTCAGATCCGCCCAAACTTTTGAGAATCTATCAACTGAGTGTCAAACAGCTTGGATCCTGAGCAAATGCCGACTAAGACGGCGTCTCATCTGGATCCAAGCTGTTTGCAAATACGAGTCAGGTCGCGAAAGGCGGGATAAGTGGTTAATGTAATGATTGTCTTATATATTAGGTAAGAAAGAAAACACAATCTTACAAAACAGATGGCAAAACTTTCAAATGAGCAAAAAGTACTAAGTTTTTAAAGACTTCTTTTAATTATATAAAGTTTAAGTCAAATATATTTATTATATTTAATATAAAACATGAGTTTATCCCAAACAATGTGGGTAAGAACCGTATTAACACATTTCAGGAAACGAGTGCACTGTCATTTGCAAACAGTGAAGACCCAGATCAGAGGGCTCCTAGAGGAGCCCTCTGATCAGGATCTGCATATGTCATACAGAATCCACTTATACATTTAAGAATTTTATACTGAAATGGGCTCTGTTGTCAAACAGTGATGGACTTTTCGACACTAATAATTCAAAGTTAACTTCAATAAGGCATTTAAGCAGTTACTTAATATGCATGTAAGAAATAATGACATAATGAATATTTATTAGTTGAAGTTTTATACTGACAAATATTTCTAAAGTAGCGGCAGTGGCTGTACAGTACATCCTCACAATGATCATTCAATGGGAGCCTAATGTTTGGTAATTAAGGCAGACAGTAGCTTAATACTTCTGGTTCTGCATTAACCCTTAAAGTTATGTCTGTTCAGTTTTGGATATGCTGCCATTTGGTTGTTACCAAGTCCTATACTGTGACTACTCTTTAGAATCGTCTCAAATGATTTTTTTAATTGGTAGAAACTGTAGAGTCAGATCTATTTCAATTTCATAGTCAAACAGAGCAGACCCTATAGGAGCCGTCCGACCAGGGTCTACTCTGTTTGCGTGAAAATGCGTTTATATGAAGGAAAGGGCCAATGTATTATATCGTTGTCATTTCCGACGCCAATGAAACGGTTCTCTCTGTAACAAATAGTTCAGATCTAGATCAACCTGCGTGGCCCTTAAAATTATCACATTCTGCATCATGTTTTATTTATCAGTAGCTGCAGCATGTTGTTTCCGTCACATCGTCTGCAAACGTTTGCTAACTATACGCTGAGGCAACGGGTCTTAGTTTACATGGTATATCTTTTATTGCCCTCGTTGCCATTTCACCAACCAACTATAACTTCAAACGCAAGACAACTGTTTTTATATACACTGACACAGACCTGAAATTAATGACAGGTTCTGAGAATGTTTACCCCTATTATGCTATCTGGGATCTGATTCTCATTTATAAACGCCTTGGATCCAGATGAGACGCCGAGTAACTCGGCGTCTCATCAGGATCCAAACTGTGTGACACTCGGTCAATAGTTTCTCAAAAGCCTGTGTCAAAATTTGACATATTCAAATACTGTATAAAAGGGTCATTAGAAGGTTTTTACTGCGAGGAATGTTTGTCATCTTCCAATGTGTGTCTGACTGATTCGTCCGTCTAATCGATCTATCTGTCTGTCTGTCGATATCTCTGTCGATATCTCTGTCTGTGTGTATTCCGGATGCATGTATGTCTGTTTGTCTGTCTGACTGTCTGTCGATATGTCTGTCTGTCGATATGTTTGTCTGTCTATCTGTCTGTCTGTTTAGCGATCTGTCCGTCTGTCTGTCTGTCGATATGTATGTATGTCTGTTTTTCGATCTGTCTGTCTGTATGTCTCTCTATTAATATGTCTGTCTGTCGATCAGTATGTGTGTCTGTCGCTGATTTATAAAGGCTCAATTCAAACTTCGCCCCTGCTCAATAAAATAGAGCATATCTGACTATTCGATGTAAATGTATGTGAAATAGTTATGTTCTGTATTTTTGATGTAATAAAGCTGTTATGGTATTGCTATTAAACATCCATCAACGATTTATCATTTTTGTATTTTAAGCATATATGGTGACTGAAAAAACTAACTCAGGAAAACTTCTTGGGACATTTAAAATCAATTAAATATTTCACTGTCATGGGCAAACTAATGCTCGCCCTTGCAAACATGTTAGATCAAATTGAGACTTCAAGTTACATGAGGTCTCTACAGGATCAAAACTGGTTGTTATTATAAAAGTTGTTTTGAATCTAAGAGGAGAAATGTCAACAGTGGCTATCTGAAGCAGATGGACACAGTTTGTACTGTTTTCTGCTTTGAAAGCAGTGTTGATCAAGACCTGCTCAGGAGAAAGACTTATATGCACGTATATACTCGAAAGAAGTCTAGATTTGAATATCTAACCCTTCATCTGCCAGAAATGTCCTTTCACGCATTTGAAATCCTGTAGGCGCTTTTGACCAGGGTCTGCTCTGTTAACAAATGCCTTATTTTTTCTGTATCAGGCAAAGGGTTAAACCACCAATGTTTAGTCACCAGGTGATAGTTGTAGATACAGTAGGACCCCTCTAATGAGACCACTTAATGAATAAACATTGGTGTCTTTATAAGCAGGTGGTGGCTTAATGCAGGAAAGAAGTAATGCAGAACGCTCCTCTAGGAGCTTTATGCATTGCTTTTGTCCTGCATTAAGCTACCACCTGCATCTAGCACCCAGAATTATACATCTTTTAGGCGGTCGCATTAGAGGGGTTTATTGTATATTATACAATATATCGACGGGTGTATATCCTAATTAGTCACCCTCTGTGACTTAGTGACTCGTCTCAGCTAGCTAGTGTGCAAGGCTATACGCGACCCTTGACCTGTCATTTCGTTCGCTGTAATAGTCGTTTTATTCTCTCTCTCTTTCCTCTCTCTCTCTCTCTCTCTCAATTTTCTCTTTCAATCACTCTCTTGGTATTTTTCTGTTTTCCTCTCTCTCATCGCCTCTTCCTGTCTCGCTATTTGTTTCCAATAGACATCTGATCATTTCGTTCCATCTCTTTTAGCCTGTCTCTATTTCGTTGTCTACGTTAGATCTACCTTATTTTATTTTATCTCGTTCTGTGTGTCCTTCCGTCCCATCCCTCTTCCTCTTTCTCTATCCATGCTTCTGTGTTCGTGTACATGTATATATATATATCTTTCTCTTCACTACTGATTTCATTTATACCTCTATACACTTGTAATTTGGGCATCAAACCTATTCGTGGACAACTTTAAAGCTATCCCAGTGATATATTACTGATTATAAATATTACTGATTATAAATCGTACTGTAAAGTCCCATTAATACGATCAATCAAAAGAAGTCTATTTTTGCATGTTTTAAAACAAGTGGTAGCTTAATGCAGGGCAAAGTGATACAGAAAGCTCCCATAGGAGCTTTCTGTATAACCTTTGCCCTACATTAAGAAACATCTGCATTTACAGTCCCCGGTGTTAATAAATCACGTGGTCGCTTTAGGGAGACTCGGCTGTATTATGTTTGTTTCCCTTCTGTATTGACAGAAGCACTTCAGTTTTACGACTTAATCTTACCTGGGTCACATTTCTAGAAACGAGACCCTTAACCCTATACCTGATGAATATTCATGTTTGCAATTATGTTTGTATGACTATTTTAAAAAAATGTTTTGTTTAGTTTAAATGAACACAAGAGTTTTGAGAAATGGCAGAAACTGTAGAATCGGAAATACGTACTTCCATATAAAGCAAACAGCACACATCCTTATGAGACGGCTCCTACATGAGACATCTGACCTGGGTCTACTCTGTTTGCAAAGACGTGAACAAGGGTTTATATGAAGAAAAAGGTTAAATGTACCATAACAATTCATGAACTAGCTTGACGTCACTTTGATCTATCAATCTAACTTAGCGATCAGCATGCTATCTGTTCATTGGTCAGTCTGTTGAGTTGACTGTTGATAATAGGGTGTTTAACCCGTTTCCTATTCTATGTTTATTTTAAATGTCAATACCTACTGAATATGCATAGACACAATAGTTATAATGAAATATGGAAGCTGGAGCATTGTAGCCATTCTATAAAGTAAAGAAACAGATCTTTTAAATTCCAATTAGCAAACAGAGCAGATCCTGATCAGATAGCTCCTATAGGAACCGTCTGACCTGGGTCTACTCTGTTTGCAAATGCGTTATAACACCTTTATACTTATAAAGGAAAGGGTTAAAGTGGTGTGGGAGTGGTGGTCCAGTGGTAGGACGTTAGATATGGGATCGGAAGGTCCTCGGTTCGAGTCCTGCCATCGGTCTATCAAAAAATTTCTGAGCAAAAAATGCATCCCACGCTTGCTCCTCTCCACCCAGGTGTATAAATGGGTACATGTACCTGTGAGAGAAATAAACCAATGTGCCATGGCTGCCTTGGGGCCGAATGTTAATGGCCGACTTATAACCTAGTGATCAGGGGGTAAATTGTGAAGTCGGGAGAATATGTACATGTATATAGTTCCAGCCTATAAACCTCACCTTGTGTTTCCCTTGTGTTTAACCCATTCCCTCATATTGACGACTTTTGACGACTCTGTAGAAGTCACTTTGTGAAACCATTGTGATAAATAGAGCATTTGCTCCTATAGGAGCAAATTCTCTATTTAACACAATGGTTTCAAACTACAAAATTCTAAAAAAATCCTTTTCTCTAGTTAATGCTCCATATCGGTAGATTTGTTAAAAGAGATTGTATCTAAAAATAGCCTATGAGGTAAAGGGTTGAAGTGTTAACCCTTCACTTGCTATTCACGTCAATATACCTACCTGTAAATAGTGTAGACCCAGATGAGACAGCTCCTGCAGGAGCTGTCTCATCAGGGTCTGCACTATTTACAAGTTGATTGTGCAACCAGTGCACTCCACAGCAGTGATTGCAAAGCGAACTAATTGTACACAGTGAAGATATATGTAATTATACAACAGGGCATGGGTAAAGAAGGAGAACGGTATTTTAAAATTCAGCAAGAGAAGGGTTAAAATGTCTGATTTCGCTGAAATCAATGATGAGATGCGTTAAATGGGCTTTTTCCAAGTTAAGCTCCTTTCTTTCGCCATTAAACCCTTTGAGAGTGGTTACAACATAGGGTTTTGAGACACAATGGGGATAATTAAAATAAGCCCCTTTATTTATCGATCTACTTTGTGACACTCGCTGTTGTATGCAGCATATGATCACAAGTTTGTTTTAACACATTTCGTTCACGAAAATTTTGTATGCGGCATATTATCACAGAACGCGACACTGAAAGTATACACACGGGGATCACATTAATCTACAAATAATGTAGAGCCAGATCATAAAACGCATTGGTTTACTCCTTGGTGCGAGGATCAAACCTACACCTTCTTTCTGAGAGGCTTGTTGCATAACGATTTGATTTCTGCATTATAGATAGTTTAGGCATTAGATGACGGACGCATCAACTGATAGGGTATATCCCTTCCCTTACACCCCCTCCACACCCTCCCCTCTCAATTCCTCGTCCTTTATCGAAGACATCGGTCAACGAAATCTGGAGTTATTCTTGTAATTGTTTGATTTTCCGGAACCCTTTATTTTCATATGAATTAGACCCAGAACAGAATGTCAGGGTCGGTCGGCTTTGTTTGCTGATGGAAGTGTATAGTCATGCGTCTGCAGCTTCGTCCATAGCTAAACAATCCTGTATTCATACACTATTATAACATTTCAGCTAATAAATGTACAAAGTTTCATTATTTCCTACTAAATTATTTATGAGGGGAAGGGTTAAACTTATGTTGAAGCCTCGATAGCCTCTGACTGTGGATATTAAACAGGCACAATAAATCTTCTCTGAGTTACGTAGCTTTGATTACTTGGTTTCGAGTAAACCATTGCCTGTTCTATATTAAGTCCAAATTCTAGCACGTACTGACCATGTATTATATGGACAAAATAGTTATGATGAAATTTGGAAGGTGAAACATTGTTACATAGCCATTTTTTAAACGAAAGAAACAGATCTATCAACTTTCATTATCAAACAGAGCAGACCCTGATCAGACGGCTCCTCTAGAAGCCGTCTGATCTGGGTCTTCTATGTTTGAAAATCGTGAAAAGGCATTTATATGAAGGAAAGGGTTAACTCAGAATCATTGTATACCAGTCCATACAGGATTAAAGGGTAGAGAGTCTAGGGGAGTTTGAAAAACAGTGCAGACCATGATCAGAGAGCTCCTCAAGGGGCCCTTTGGGTTTGAAAAACAGTGCAGACCCTGACCAGAGAGACCCTCAAGGGGCCTTTTGATCTTTGTCTACACTAATTGTCAATCGAAAGTGCACACGGTTGTCGCATTAAAGGGTTAAAGGGTGTAGCGTAAAACCTTGGTGACTACAGGTAGCCGTGTTAAATTGATTTACCTTTGTAACCTTTGTAAATGTACAGTCGGCTGAGCGGTCATTCGGACTGAAAGTAGACTATAACTAGGTACTTTACTTTTTTTTTTTACTTTTTTTAACCACAGGTAGCCCTGCCAATTTGATTTTTGAATCTATATGTGGGACCCTGCTGACACTAAAGCATCCAATGTTTATACGGCATATTTATACTGGTATCTGACTTAGCTAACCCTCTGACTGTACTGGTATCTAACTTAGTTAACCTTCTGACTGTAATGTTATCTAACTTTGCTAGCCTTCTGACTGCATTGGTATCTGACTTAGCTAACCTTCTTACTGTAATAGTATCTGACTTAGCTAACCTTCTTACTGTAATGGTATCTAACTTAGCTAACCTTCTTACTGTAATAGTATCTGACTTATCTAACCTTCTTACTGTAATAGTATCTGACTTAGCTAACCTTCTTACTGTAATGGTATCTGACTTAGCTAACCTTCTGACTGTAATAGTATCTGACTTAGCTAACCTTCTTACTGTAATGGTATCTAACTTAGCTAACCTTCTTACTGTAATGGTATCTGACTTAGCTAACCTTCTTACTGTAATGGTATCTGACTTAGCTAACCTTCTTACTGTAATAGTATCTGACTTAGCTAACCTTCTTACTGTAATGGTATCTGACTTAGCTAACCTTCTTACTGTAATGGTATCTGACTTAGCTAACCTTCTTACTGTAATAGTATCTGACTTAGCTAACCTTCTTACTGTAATGGTATCTGACTTAGCTAACCTTCTTACTGTAATAGTATCTGACTTAGCTAACCTTCTTACTGTAATGGTATCTGACTTAGCTAACCTTCTGACTGTAATAGTATCTGACTTAGCTAACCTTCTTACTGTAATGGTATCTAACTTAGCTAACCTTCTTACTGTAATGGTATCTGACTTAGCTAACCTTCTTACTGTAATGGTATCTGACTTAGCTAACCTTCTGACTGTAATGGTATCTTAGTTAACCCTCTGATTGTACTGGCGACTTTGTGTGAACCTTCGCAAACAATTTGGATCTAGATGAGACGCTGATAAACTCGGCATCTCATCAGGATCCAAACTGATTGATAGTGTGGTTATGGTTTTTGAATCATACAGGAAGAGCATTGAAAAGAAATAGGCGAAGATATCGCAGACACTTGCTCGGGGTGCAGAATATAAATACGTTGTTTTAAAATTGTCGTTTGTTGGTTTATTGGTTATACATGTAGCAAAGTCCAGTGTGAATTTCTACAGGAATTTGAATTACGGAATCTTTTGATTAGCTGTCTGTGTTTTATTACTGCATCCCTTGAATGGATGCAAATAGCTGGATGCTGGTATTCTATTCCTTTCTCTTTCATTGTATTCCATTCCACTGAATTCTATTACAATTTATTATATTTTATTGTATTATTTTCTGTTCTATTCTTCTTCTTCTTCTTTCTTCTTCTTCTTCTTCTTCTTCTTCTTCGTTCTATTCAATTCAATTCTATTCTTTTTTATTCTATTTTATTCCTCCATTATAGCTAATTCTTATCTTATTTTATTCTATTCTATTATTTTCTATTCTATTGCATGCATTTTCTGTTTCATTCTATTAGTTTCTATATTATTCCATTCTAAGAATATTCTCATATTCTTCTTCCGATGCTTCTCTTGGCAGATAACAATGCAAGAAAAGTCATGTAGACTATAATAGGCGATCGCTCTTAAATAGAATTGATGCATTTTGAGGTTGAATAAACCACTATTGGCAAGTTGTCCAGTTGTTGTACTTATTATTGTTCGGTATGAACTCAAAATAAATACACGCACCGGCCTCAGGCCTCGCGGTACTATATTAGAACAATGACCAATGACCTCGGCCGAAATTGTTAGATCAATTTAAATGATAAAATGTGATGAGTATACAGTCGAACTTCTCCATTGCGACCACTCAGCCCTTTGCTGCATATTAACTGCATTAGTAACTCATTCCCGCCTAGACTAGTTTTAGACCCAACCTCTTTGAATAAATCTACCGAAAAGGAGCATTTACTAGAGAAAAGGAACATTTTAGAATTGTGTAGTTGAAACTATTGTAATAAATAGAGCATTTGCTCCATAGGAGCAAATGCTCTATTTATCACAACGGTTTCAAAAAATGATTTTTTTACAGAGGCGTCAAAATGTGCCAGTAGGAGGGAATGGGTTAAGAATTTTAACACCTTTGCAAACAGAGTAGACTCATGTCAGATTGCTCCTTGTTAGAGCCGTTTAATCGGGGTCTGCTCTGTTTACTTACGTTATAATATAGAACTGGTTCTACAGTGTCTGCGATAGACAGAAATGCCACAGTTATAGAAATTTATCTAATTAATAGTCATTGTGCCATATTTAATAAGCGTAGATAGTTAATTAGACAACACGAAAGTTTAACAGAGCAGGTCGTTGCTTAATGTAGAACGACCTGTCCTTTTCCACTGTTCTTTTTAAAAAATCCTGAATATTTACCGTAAGCTTTACCTGTTCAAATTTAGGACTAGTCCATTTGACACTTCAGCGTGGACAGGGTTAAATATTACCCAGTAGTGTCGGTGCGTCAAACCGATTCAAACATTGACAGGTGCAGAAGTACTCTGCTCACCTTGATCTGGATACAAACTATTTGCAAATCTCCATCATCCCCCGCACTATGCAGAATATCAAGTGTGATATCTTCGACGGTCAGTGCATTTTTACTCGGTAGTCCAATATGTCATTGTTTGTAAAAACAACATCATTTGATATCGTAGCGTGGTTAACTGAACCGTTCACATGATTAAAGAAAAAGAAGAAATAATTTACTTCTTCCTTAATATGTACAACCAGTATTTATCTATAATATATTGCAGAATTGGTTTGAATAGATCAATAGAATATATTCAAGATGGATCTGAAAAAAAACAATCGAGGTCTGATCTGAATAAAATCTAGACATAAATAAATTAAGGGACAGAAATCAACAGCATAAGGGGATGGTGTTTATCCTTCTTTTGTGTCCACTGGTTTTCACTGTAATTACAAATTCACCCACGCCTAGTGGTCAGTCATTCAGTGTACAGTACATCTTGCCCATAGCTGCCATTTATTGCAATAATGAATAACAAGGTTGATAAGAGCAGGTGGTTGCTTAATGCAGGACGAATGTAATGCAGAAAGCTCCTAGAGGAGCTTTCTGCATAACTTCCGTCCTGCATTAAGCTACCACCTGTCTTAAAACACCCACTTATAATTGTTTTTGATGGTCGCTGTATACATGATTTACTGTAGACCTTCGGCGTAGTGTGACGTCATCATTATACTAGTTTGGTTGGACTGTGTAGAGATGGATAGAGTTGATCATTGATAAACATGGAACTTTCATGACTGTTTATGGACTTTACTGAAGGTTTGTGATCTCCTATTTCTGGATTATTTTTTGTTTTTGTTATTTTATATTCATGTGGATGTTTAAACCATTGTCCTGATAAGACTGTCTTGTAACACCTTTGTAAACAGAGTAGACTCAGATCAGACATTTACTAACAGTTTGGATCCAGATGAGACCTTGGGTGACACAGTGTCCTTTTAGGGGACAGTTTGTGCACCACCAAGACGCACGTCATAGTTTCCAAGTTTTCATGCGCCTCTTTACGCATTTGCAAACAGGGAAGACCCAGATCAGACAACTCCTGTAGCAACTGATTGGCCACTGTCTGCATTCCCGGAATGAATCGGAATACCTTTGATATTGCCTCTATTTGTATTTAAGTATACTCTCAGTCCGGGATATTGCGGTAATAGCGGAGGGGGGTATTCCAGAATATTACCCCATTATAATTTCATAAACCAACAGAACGGACCCTGATTAGAAGGCTCCTATAGGGGCCATCTGATATGGGTCTACTCTCTTTGCAAATGCATGAAAATGTGTTTATATGAAGGAAAGAGTTAACAAATAGTCATGATACCATGATTCTTTAAATGAATATTGATTAGGTAGAGATAATATATGACATAATAGTTTATTATATATTTTCAAAATCAAACAACCGTTAAACCTCTCTAAAGCAACTACCTAGACTAGGCATTATTATAGGTCTTAACGCCAGGTGATAACTAAATATAGGACAAAAGTAATGCCAAAGGCTCCTACATGAGCTTTCTGCTTAACGTTCGGTTTTCGTTCACTTTAAGCAACCACTTTCATTAAAAGACAAAAATTGCTCTCCATTACGTGGTCCCTTTAGAGAGGTTCTATTGTAAGTGTGAGTTGTTACATCAGAGGAGACATGAAGGCAACGACAAATTTGCAAACAGTTTGCACACATTTCCTTCCTTTATTCCCCCTCCCTCCCTCATTCCCGCCTTCCTTCCTTCCTTTATTCATTCTTTCCTTTATGCCTTCCTTCCTTCCTTCCTTCCTTCCTTCCTTCCATCCATCCATCCATCCATCCATCCATCCATCCATCCATCCATCCATCCATCCATCCATCCATCCATCCATCCATCCATCCATCCATCCATCCACCCATCCATCCACCAATATGTCCTTCCTTTCCATCCTTCCCTCTTTCATTCCTCCCTTCCTTCCTTCATTCCTTCCTTCCCATTCTTTCTTCCTTTCAGTACCCCCTCATTTGTCCTTTTGAAATGTTGTTTGAAATGACTAATTTCAGGCGTTACGCGTCACTGTTAATCACTGTTCGCTAATATGTTTTTTTTATGTAAGTTTTTATATAATTTACCACTAAAGTCAGAATTCATCAAAACCTTTCATGATGATAGATATGAAGCAATGTATTTAGTTTATAATTAATAGCATCACTTTGTCCTACATTTTTCAATTGAAAATCTACATTTGTTTAGTTTTGTTGAACAAGTGATCTTTGACACGAAATTTGTTATTGATTGTGGTTGCTTTATGCTCCGGTAATTTCAAGATTGTGTAAACTCGAATACATATATCTAAGAGCATATTATACAGATTCGAACGGACCAAGAGAACCATACATGTATACACAATATAATTCTTCGAAACAGGTGTCGGTTAGATCACAGACTGGGATATACCAAATGTTTTATAACCATCTTAATTCGAGACAAGCATGCACTGAAGTTTAGAAATAGTGTAGATCCAGATCCAAAGGCCCTTAGAGGAGCCCTTTGACCAGGGTCTGCACTGGCTGTCATTCAAAATCATTTAGCAACTTTAAGCATTTCACACTGAATGCTGTGAATGGATTCCATAGAGTGTATAACCTGTCATTTATTGAAGAAAGGAAACTTGAAAATCAGATGGAAGATAAATGCAGGGCAAACGTATAGGAGCTTTCTGCATTATCGTTGGTCTGAGTTAAGCTACCACCTGCCTTACAGACCCATAATGAGACCTGGTGATCTATTCCATTCTGAAAAGTTAGCGTTGAAACGGTTAGTGGTACTGAATGTTGTTCTCGCCTTGCCCTGAGCACACTATTATAATAGTGTCAAGGCGGAATGGCCGAATGGTTGGTTTACCCTTAATCCGCTGTGCAAAAATAATGTCTGCTCAATTCTAGGTCTAGTTCTATTTTGACTACTTCCGATTCGATCGAAACGTTTGAATAAGTACTGTTTACCGAGTGTCAAACAGATTGTACCCCCATGGGACCTTCAGTTACGTTACGTCACATTTGGAGCTACTCTGATTGCAAATAACGGTAAATGAAAGTTTTATTATATAAGCTAAAGTCGTAATGAAAAGTAGGAATCATCCATCTTATGCGTAAGAGGTATTAACAAAAGAAATATATACATGTACACTGTTGGCAAGTGTTGTAAGTACTGCTGCAAAAAGGGTATACCTTGATCAGAGAGTTGGCTCCCTCAAGTTTCGATTACTATACTTAACCGTTTACTCCTTAACCCATTCCCTCATAGGCTATTTTTAGATACTACCTCTTTGAATAAATCTGCCGAAAACGAGCATTAACTAGAGAAAAGGAAAACTTTAGAATGGTGTTGTTTGAAACCATTGTGATAAATAGTTTCCTATAGGAGCAAATGCTCTATTCATCACAATGGTTTCACAAAGTGACTTTTATAGAGTCGTCAAAAATCGTCAATATGAGGGAATGGGTTAAATACGAAATTTTACGCCTTGGCAAACAGAGTAGACGCATACATGTATCAGACACATTGTTCCTGTGTCCATGTGCCTGTATAAAACTTAACCCGTCGCTTGCTATTCGCGTCAATATACCTACCTGTAAATAGTGAAGACCCAGATGAGACAGCTCCTGCAGGAGCTGTCTCATCAGGTTCTGCACTATTTTGCAAGTTGATTGTGCAAACAGTGCACTCCACAGCAGTGATTGCACAGCGATATACTTGTACACAGTGAAGATATATGTAATTATACAACAAGGCATGGGTAAAGAAGGAGAAATGTATTTTAAAATTCAGCAAGAGAAGGGTCACGATGTTCTTATTTCGTAAATGAATAGTGATGGAGTAAACGTAAGGTTCGTCATGGAGTATCATGCAGTCAGCTAAGATGCCCATACCGCTGACTAGGTTACTGGAAAAGTGATGTGAAGTTAAGTGAAACGGTTGAACACATTTCTAACCTTCACCTTTCATTTTGGAATATTTTTGTTAATACATAATCTACAGTTGTAGCATTTTGTACACATGTATTGTTTTTGTCACTTATCGATTGTTGGCGACTCCCTTGCAAATTATTTGAAAATTGCGCTCGTGCAGTGAAATGATGTGAATATATGCAAAGTTGGATTTGCATTGGTCTAAAAGGACCTAAACAATTAGCATGAATACTTAAGCCGGTTTACAAATTTCATTTAGTATACATGTAGAATTGCAGTCCTTTTTTTGTGTGCAAGCATCGAATATATTTTTTCTATACAAAATATCTCACTAGTTCCACAAAATTACATTTACATCTACACTTCCTACATGTAGTTCTGTGACTGTGGGGGTGATAGAAGCCCGCCATTATGACGACCTCCGTAATGTTTCCGAGATGATTTACGTAAATTCCACGAGGTGTTCCCACAAGCTTGCGACAGTGTTTCAGGACATATGCAAAAAAATCCGAACTGCCCTACATAACAAGTAACGTACGCCCCAGTGCGTGTCGTATATTAAACGACAGCGGAAATTCAAACGTCGACGTTTTAAGTGTAATTAAATTGCATTTTGTCTATAAATAAACACTTGACTGTGACACGGCCTTTAATGATAGCTCTCATCAGAAGGAAGTGGCATGAATACACTTAACCCCTTCACAGATATCATATGCAAACAGTTTGGATCCAGATGAGACGCTGAGTAACCGGGCGTATCATCAGGATTCAAACTGTTTGACACAATGTTTTTCTTTTATAAAGGAAGTGAAGAACCCCCACTCTAACACTTGAAGCAGACAAAAATGCTGACACTGAAAGGATAAAACATATACAGGCACTGAAAGGATAAATATATACAGGGAAATTAAACATAACGTTACAAGCGTTATAGCGTTTTGCACGGGAGAAGGGGAAGGGCTTTATCTAAGTTGGAAGAACGTGTTGCCCAACCACATTTCTGGAATTATGAAACAAAATATGTTTAAACTAAACGTTTTGCACGTTAGTGACGAATGTGTGCTTATTACCCTTTCAATACAGGATACAGGTGAGGCACCGTGTCGGTCGACAGCTGATCAGGGTCTTAACTGCTTAACACTCAGATTGCATTTTGTACGCGATCATTACACATACCTAATGGACAGAGATTTATCCCTTACAACTCAAATGTACTATTCCAAAATTCAAACAGGCTAAGTGTATGGTGAATATTTATGGATTTTTCTAAAGGAAATTGTAACATGACAAACAGTGCAGACCCTGGTGAGAGGGTTCCTCTAGGAACCCTCTCATCTGGGTCTACACTGTTTGCAAAGGACATTAGTGACTCGCGTCCCGCACAGTATATCATAAGTGTTAACTGCAAAGTCTACCGTTAACGTTACGTTATATCCGCCGACTTGACGTGAGTGTGGTGTTGGTTTTAGAATGTGAGTGCGGTATGGTGTGAGTGCGATATGGGTTTGGTGTCAGTGCGGTGGGGTTAGTGTGAGTGCGATGGGATGCGGTTATGACGGCTGTTTTTACCTCCAGGGAAGAGCCACGTTATCACATACGCTATTGTTCGTCTATTTATAGATTTCGAGGAAACAAAGTTAACCACGGGACAATACAAGAGCAATTTACATGAGATTTTATAGACCTAGACAAAGGATAAAGGCCTAATTAAAATAATAATAATAGTATCTCTTCCACCATGTCAAGAACGACACAACCTAATCCATAGCTAAACAGTGTAAACACAACTCAGAGAATACCATTGGGATAACAGGGCCTGCAAGTTATCCTATACCAATCGACGTCAAAGTTTTCGCCGGCAAATATTTCTACGAATTATGTTATTGCATACTCACATATACATGTAAAAGTACCAAAGACATTTACGGGTTACGTCCCTTAATATTCACTGATAAATAATACCAATGACATGTACAGGTCCTATCATTGCATACACACATACTAATACATTTAGTATCCAGGACTTGTCCGGATTAGGTCATTGCATACTGACATATGATAGTATCAAGGACATATACGGGTTATATCATTGCATACCAACATACTAATACATTTAGTATCCAGGACTTGACCGGATTACCTCATTGCATACTGACATATGATAGTTTCAAGGACATATACGGGTTATGTCATTACATACCCACATATAATACATTTAGTACCCAGTACTTGTCCGGATTACGTCATTGCATATTCATATATAATAATACCGATACACGCGCGGACTATGTTATTGCATACTCACATATAATAGTACCGAGACATGCACGAGCTATGTTATTGCATACTCACATATAATATTACAGAGACACGCACGGGCTATGCTATTGCATTATTACATATAATAGTACCGATGCATACACGGGCTATGTCATTGCATAACTCGCATATAATAGTGCCAAGGACATTTAATAATGTAAATGATTTATACTGAGCTGATGGGACGGTCTGTAGCAGGCGACACTTTTCACGACATAAATTATTTTAATGTTATGTTGGAGTTTACGCCGAAGATGACATGATGATTTTTCTACGCCTGTCAGAATGCTGTTTAATGGTAACGGAAATGAACGTATACTTACGGAAACTACCGATTTATTCGGTGTACTGAATGTCTTTAAGTAATTGATACATTTCAACATACTGTTAAAGCTATCTTAAACGACCATCAAAAATAGGTCTAATTATGGGTTTGTAAGACAGGTAGTTGTTTAATTCAGGCCAAAAGTAATACAGAAAGCTCCTATAGGACTTGTCTGCATCAAAGGTGCTCGACGCATGCTTGGCACTCACCCATGGACCCCCCCCCCCAAAAAAAAAAAATAAATAAAAAAAATAAATAAATAAAAATGTGATCGAAGTATGTTAAACTAGCCTAAAACTATCTATTTGAACCTTAAACCACTCCGAAAAACAAGCAAAACACGACCCGGAAAAAATTTCCTATCGGGTCTATATATGTATTGAAAGGTATCTAACTACGACAGATCAGCTGCGGAAAATACAACAGTCATGTTTTTCAAAGTCTTACAGCAAAGCCAATTCAACACCGATTTTAATCATTTTGGTCTTGATCCGTTCCAAATTCCATATGCTAGGAGTCACAGTTAGTGCTTTCCTTAAATATTGCTCCGTCTTGTCGCTGCAAGACCGCGAATTTGAAAATACGCTAGAGCGAAACGATGTGACTCCCGCCAGGATGCATAGAAGTATATAGGGGGATCTGTATTCGTTAAACTTTTCAGCAAAAACGCGAATTATGCTGAAACACATTCGAAAAACATTCAACTTACCGCAGTTAAAACGGTGCTGGCTATTTGTAGTCTGCTATGAGACGCCAGTTTTCTTTCTCCTACTTTCGTTTTGAACGGACGTGGCCAAATCGCTGTGGCCCGAAGTAGTAGTCAATTTGCATAGCGAATAATTTATGAGCCGGGTCACAGCGAAATGGTCGCATCCGTTCAAAAGGAAAGTTGGAGAAAGAAAACTGGCGCCTCGTAGCTGACTGGAAATAGTAAGCACTGTTTTAATTGCGGCGAGTTTAATGTTTTTAGATAGTGTTTAACCATAATTCGCGTTTTTGTTGAAAAGATTAACGAATACAGATCCCCCTATATACGTCTATGCATCCTGGCGGGAGTCACATCGTTTCGCTCTAGCGTTTTTTCAAATTCGCGGTCTTGCAGCGACAAGACGGAGCAATATTTAAGGAAAGCACTAATTGTGCCGCTTAGCATATGGAATTTGGAAAGGATCAAGATCAAACTGATTGAAATCGGTGTTGAATTGGCTTTGCTGTAAGACTTTGAAAAACATGACTGTTGTATTTTCCGCCGCTGACCTGTCGTAGTTAGGTACCTTTCAATACATATATAGACCCGACAGGAACTTTTTTCCGGGTCGTGTTTTTCTCGTTTTTCGGAGTGGTTTAAGGTTCAAATAGATAGTTTTAGTCCAGTTGAACATACTTCGATCACAATTTTTTTTTTTTTGGGGGGGGGGGGGGGGGGGTGTCCATGGAAGAGTCCAAGCATGCGTCGGGCACCTTTGGTCTGCATTACTTTTGACCTGTATTAAACTACTATATGAGCTTTCTGCATTACTTCTGCCCTGCATTAAGCAACCACCTGCCTTTTAGTCCTGATACATGTATGGCCGATAAATGAACGACCGCTTAAGACAATGTTTTACTGTATATGTACAACCAATTAACGGGTCAAAACGGAAATAAAAATCATCCACTGTCATGTATTTACGTTTGCTGCATTTTTACACATCCTAACATCCTTTGTTAAGTTTGCGCTGAACATAAGCAGCGAAAGCGTGTCATCCAAGGAAGAAACTGTCGGTATTTAGCGTCATACGCGTGCGCCTAAGTCACGACTATAGTAGTATGTAAGGCACGTACTGATCTATCAAAATCACTCATGTCTCTGCCTGGCCCTATTTTCGAGGCGAGTATGATGACGAGTCGAGTCTGATCAGTTGCTGCAAGATAATGCTTGGTGAGGAAATATATATATATGTATAAGTATTAATTAATATTTCTAAAACTCACTTTTTATCTACACTTACGCACCCGGTATCTATAACCATTATTTCATTGACTACTTTTAGAGCAATCCTCTTTGAACAAATCTACTGAAAAGGAGCATTTACTAGAAAAAAGGAAGCGTTTAGAATTGTGTAGTTTTTAAATCATTGTCATAAATAGAGCATTTGCACCTATCGAGCAGCTGGTCTATTTATCACAATGGTTTCAACTAGTAACTTTTACAGAGGCACCAAAAGGTATCATATGAGTGAACGGGTTAAAACTCATTCCTATTGTCACACGTTCTCTTAAACATGGTCACAGATTTCGAATCATTTTCGTCATTTTGTCTGACCATGTTCTGTCGTGTTTGCTTATGGAATTCTAGAGTTTTATCAGGAATAAACTTTCTGTGTTCATATGCCATTTTCAAAATTCTTCTAATTAATATCCATGCTATTCATTGTTCCAACTAATGCGCATGGTCTATATGGCGTACAGGTTAAAACAAATTGGCCACGGTTTGGATTATGTCCAGAAAATGATGAATATTCATATAAGAAATAATGACATCATGAATAATTATTAACTAATTTCTCACAATGGGATATGCACACAGGAACTTATGGCCTTGGCAGGAAGTGTAGAATCAGATCTATATAATGGCATAAGAAAATACAGCATACCCTGACCATGCGGCTTTTGTAGGAACTGTCTAATCTTGGTCTAGTCTTCTGTCAAATGTGTCGAAAAGCGTTTCTGTCAGGTAAATGGTTGAAGTTACGGAGCAATAGCTTTCAAATAAATTGTGGGCGAACTGGTTCCGCTAGATGGCGCTTGTGACAGCTAGGGCGGAATAAACATTTCCGGCATGGTTAATTATGTTTGTACATTTATATGAAATATTATCTTAACACTAACAGGCGCATCTATGGTCACCTTTGGAAACGTTTTGAATCCTGAAGAGACACATTGTAACTCGGCGTCTCATCAGGATCTGAACTGTTTGGAGCTGTGGCCGTGTAGAAACAGTATTTATAAATGAAAGTTCATATTGAGCAATTATGTAAAATACATGTAACGATTATTACCGACGAGCTTTTCACACGGCAGCAACAAGTTACAGATTAAATGTCCAGCGTTATGATGCATTTTAATCTATACTGAATACTGTTTACAGTAAAAACTCTCCAAACCAAAATGTTTATAAAGAACAGTTGAGTTTTTTTTGCAGGTAACTTCCTTTGGGAGCTTTCTGCATGACTTTTAATCTGCATTATGCTACCGCCTGTCTGGAAGACTGGCACTCATACTAACTTTAACGCCTGGTTTACATTGTTTCTACTGCAATTCTTAACCCTTCTCTTGCTGAATTTTAAAATACATTTCTCCTTCTTTACCCATGCCCTGTTGTATAATTACATATATCTTCACTGTGTACAAGTATTTCGCTGTGCAATCACTGCTGTGGAGTGCACTGGTTGCACAATCAACTTGTAAATAGTGCAGACCCTGATGAGACAGCTCCTGCAGATGCTGTCTCATCTGGGTCTTCACTATTTACAGGTAGGTATATTGACGTGAATAGCAAGCGAAGGGTTAATTATACGACAGGAATGCTCTTAAGCAATGATTTTAGACAGTCTACCTAATTGTCCTTAGAAAGCTAAAAGCAGGGTGAAAGTAATGCAGAAAGGGTCCCTTGGGAGCTAATTGTATAACTGCATTACATTTAAGCAAACCCACACACCCTTATATACCTCTTGTTTAACTCGTTAGCCCTTTCTTATTTTAACACTTTTGCAAACAGAATAGACCCGTATTCAAGCCGTCTGATCAAGGTCTGCTCTGTTTGCTTATGGAATTATAAAGATCTGATTTTACCAGGGCCAAATATATCTTGTTCATATGCCATTATAAATAATATTCTGATGAACTATCACACAGTTATTACTTTTAACCCTTTCCTTCATATCAACGCATCTTCACGCTCTGCAGGAGCCGTCTGATCAGGGTCTGCTCTGTTTGCTTTTGACATGATGTAGATCTGATTCCACAGTTTTTTTGTCAAAACAAATTCTTTGAAAGGTTTATATTACAATGTATAAACATTAAGTTAATACAGTATAACCTCTGTTGAGCGGCCATTAATTTATTGAAAATAAAAGTCTTAGAGAGCAGGTGGTTGCTTAATGCAGGGCAAAAGTAATGCAGAAGGCTCCTATAGGAGCTATCTGCATTACTTTTGCCCTGTATTAGGCTACCACATGCCTTACAGACCCACAATTAATATGGAAAAATAGTCAAACAGGGAGAGCCACACACGGAATGACACCGCATCAAACACCATCTAACGAGAAACGGTAAAGCCACAAGACAAAACATAACAGGACGCATATCAAGACGAAACACATTAAACATTAAGCATATTAAAAAACAAAATTGACCGTAGGCTGAAAGCAGGAGTGCCGCCTTGGAACGGCCAGCAGCCAAAAGCAATAAAAAAGGGCTACTGGGGGACTTGAACCTGGTTTATGGGTACCCAACCTCGTCCTTATCCCACTTTCACATAAACCTCTTTTTGATGGTCGCTTAAGATATGTTCTGCTATAAATATTCGTAATGTCATAAAAGTAAACATATAACAGGGAAAGGGTTAACATGAATATTCCTGGAGCAAAGGGGTAATAAATCGCTTTGGAAGGGCTCTACTGTGTTAGTCGTACTTCCTTGTAAATATACAACTTGACAAACTGTTTAACCCATTTGCGCCCAGTGGATTATTCCATGTTTATATATTGGATTAGTCCATTTTTTATCTAAGGATTGCCTGGCCTAAATTTTTAATTCGTTTTGTTTTATACTGAATTTCCTATCAGCAAACAGTGTAGACTCTGATCAGACGCCGCATTATGCGGTGTCTGATCAGAGTCTACACTGTTTGCCTACGTCCCATATAGTTGGGCATCCGATGTGTAAAAAGTCGCTTATTTTTCGAGGTCCATGGCATTTTTTAGTAGAAATGTTTGAATACCATATTTGTGTTGCTAGATACTAATCATTTGTGGTTCTGGTCCATGCCACTGCCAAAACCCTCTTTGAAGGTCAGAAACTAGGTCAAAGGTCAAATGAGTGCAAAAATGTAATAAAATCTCTATATAGTATAAAATAACCGTAATTTTGACAATTTCAACACTTTTTTGCATTTAAATTTTTAGCAATATCTCCACAGTAAGTATAGATATATTTATGGATCATTTAAGGAAGATTTTAATGACATGTGATGATTGCAATTACGGAAAACATTGTTTTAGATACGTTTACAGTACGTTATCATACTGTATAATTATAACCTTGATTCAAATCTGTGCAAGTAATAGTGCCTCTTCACGCAGATGTATTATTTAGAGATGATAATAAAAACGCCAGAAGATTAGTCTCTTATTGCCATAGTCTCAGTGTAATATTGGTCTGTTTGATTGTACACAACTTATATTAGCTGTCTGTATCATTCGTGATTAAAACGCCATAGCTCCTGGTGAGTATGGCGAAGTTTTTACATATGAATTGATATATTTTACTTACACAAGCAGTACCTATGACAGAACCCTTTCTACATTTGCAGGAAAATGAATCTCTCGGATATTGATTGGCCATTTTAACAGTTACTGGCCATAGGTACCCACTCTCACTCAACAATGATCTCAGACATATTCAGTGCCACTGGATATGAGTAACATTCCCTATCCGTAATGGCAACACTCTATATGTTATTGCCACAAACGATTACTAGTTAAACAGATATACCTCAATACCCGGGATAAGTGAGCATGTCATAGCACTGACTGAAAAAGATTTCCTCCTTCGTGAAGGAAGCCTACTCCACATCTTGTCCACCTAATTGGAAGGAGGCTAACAAATGCTCTATGACCCATCAAAATGAATGAGTATGCAGCACACTTTGCAAATCAGCCCCTTTACCAATCTGTACTCTATTGGATAGTACACAGCCGCCCTCAAATTAGTAGTCCCTTCTATGTTAACATCCACCAGCTTCAGCCAGCCATAGTGCAACTCCATCACCCGCCATTTATCACGAAAAAAGAAATGTGCATACAAAAAAGTGCTGAGGACCAATGTACAGAAGAACTGGGCACATACAAGGAGCAAAGAAGAAGTGCAAGGAAGCTCATGATGGGTATGGGATTGACCTAGTGACAGACACCAGCTGTAAGAAGTTCTACGCTTTTGTTAGGAGGAGCAAGAAATGTGACAGCTCGAGAGTAACCCCAATGTTGAAATACTGAACCACTAGTTCTCTGTCTTTACACATGAGGACCTTTATCTCCTTGGTGCCATTTGAGAGTATCCTTATTTGGATGCCCTTCCTATTCATGTCACGATAAATATTGTCTGCAAGGTTCTTAAGGGCCTTAATCTCCACAAAGCTACTTGTCTAGACACCATCTTATCAAGGTTCCTGAAAGAAGTGGCACATTCCCTGGCTCCTGCTCTTGCTTTGATCTTTCAGGCCTCTCGTTCTAACTACTGGCATGTATCCCCAACTTCTGTTACATGTAAGATCATGGAATACATCATACACAGTAACCTGGTTTTTCATAGTGCCTTGACATCATCAGCCAATGCCAGCATGGCCTCAGGAAGCAGCGCTTCTGTGAGACAGTGATCAATATGGTCAACGACCTTGTGTCAGGTCTGGACCAGTCACATTAGATTGACACAATCTTGACTTTTCCAACACATTTGACAAAGTGTCTTACAGACACCTGCTTCTTAAGCTCCAACACTATGATGTGTATTGCAAAATGCTTTATTATATCCAACTAATCACGCTGGAAGGTGTTTCCTCCGAGTCAGTACCGATAACATCCGAAGTTCATCAATGTGCCATTCTCAGTCCTTTCCTTTCCCTCACAGACAATGATGACCACACGGAATTCCTAAGCTCTCCCTGTCGACTCTTCGCTGGCTCCTCACTTTCGTACCGAGTCAATAGCAGATGCAGACGTCTTCCAGAATGACATCGACAGTCTGTAGGAAAGGGGATAGACTGGGTTCAATGCAGAGAAGTGCTAGATCAGATCCGGCTTATTATCAACAAGCGGACACACATAGATACCAATTATATTGTTCATAGTAAGACATGGAAGACAACAAAATAGGCAAAATACCTGGGGACGCTGCCGTCTTCTCAATTGTCTTGGAAAGCCCATGGTCATAAAGAAGGAAAACTGATCCACAGCCTTTCTAACCAGGAATCTTGGATCCTGCCAAAAGTCAACCAAATAGGCAAATTACAAACCCCTGATCAGTCTGCAGGTTGAGTACTCATCCTGCGTTTTGGACCCATATATAAAGGCCATGACAAATCGTGAGGAGATGGTCCAACATAGAGCTTCCAGATTTGTTATTTGAATTATTGTAGAAGAAGCAGCATTGGTACCATGCTCAACATGATTTGCTCAAACAGAGGCAGAAAAAAAGTAAAGGCCGCGATGTTCTATAGGTCCGTGAATTATTTTGTTGCAGCTGACACCCCACCTTCTGACGCCCTCACGGTGCACCTACAAGAGGACATTCCTAAAGATTCATTCCATGGTTTTGCAGGACCAAGTTCCTGAGGGAATATTGCTTTCACTCTGCTGTCAATATCACCTTGAACAAGCTACCATAACATCAAGTGACAGCTCCCAACTTTCCAGACTGGGATCTCAGCTGCCATGTAATATTCTTCTGTTTGCAATGTTTTAACTTGTTTTTATAATTTGAACGTTGGACCCTCCCTCACCTATGTGTATATCACAATGGTGCGAGTAGCCTGCTTTAAAGCGGCCAAGCACAACAAAATATGAAGCAGAAGAAGAAGAAGAAGCAGAAGACACAAACACATAGTTGATGTAGTATACTAGTAGTGCAGTATTCAACAGAAGTGTCTCAAATCATGACGAAGTGGGTACATGGATTGTGTTGCATGCCTTCAAGGCTTGGATGCTGCTAGAAAGGGTCAAGGCTGGATAGTTGTCAAATGCCAATATTTTGATGTACTAGTACATGTATTACTGATATATCACCTTGGACCTTTATAAGGCAGTGGATTCTGGATGAGGACTGGGACCTTCCAAGAAAACAAAATTATATTTTCCGCAAGTTATCTCAAGATGTCTGCCGGAATATATTTTGGTTTCATGCAAAAACTGGATGTGACGCAATCCTTGCTTTAACTGGAATCGGAAAGAAGACCTGTTGGAAGAACTATTTTACATGCCCTATCTGCTTTCAGATATTGGAAGAGGTGTACAGTCATACAAGACAGACGTTTGATGCCAATGGAGAATCCATTTATGAAGCAAGAATTACACAATATGGTTAAGGTTAAGAAAACACTTGAACTTCTTCCACCAACAACGATGTAGTAGAACTGAATATAGCTAGATCAAACTATCAAGCTGGTATATGGATCTGAGCTCATAGGTACATGAATTAATGCTATTGATACTAACGCATAGCAAGATGGTGCCGAACCCTTATAAGTGGTTTGGAAATGTACCAACTGCACCTGATGCATGTACTAAACAAGTTTTGGGTGCAAAATCAAGTGCAAATCTATTCGCTGAATTTGAATTCTCTGAAATTTCCGGGTGGGACCGGGATTTGATCCCCGGACATCCGGACTGATAATCAAGCGCTACCACTAGACCACCGCCACCTAAGGTGGAGGAGCTTAGTGGAAAATATCACACATATTATAAGCTCTCCATTGGATATAAATTTGATTGAAAACTATAGATAATTATAAGATTACTCAACACAATGGGGGTCTTTCTATTCTTTTTCATGTTTTTGACAGATGCAAATTTAAAGGAGTCGGCTTTTTCAAACAATCACAACTTCTGTAATTTGTGTCCGAATTATACGCGTTTTGTGGCATAGCAAAGAGCATTGTCTCATGCAGAGATCCATGTCAGTTTTATATCTTGCTTCGATCGTCTAAAATCTAAAGAAACGTAGCGGGAGGCAGAATTTTAGGGGTCTTAAAACTAAAATATTGCATAACTCCCAAACGGAGAGTTTTATCAAAAATCTGTAACGCGGTTCACTGGAGATGCTAATGATTCACATATTGGCCAAATACAATAAGTTTAGTCCAAAAGATAACTTTGTGATCGCTGTTTGAAAAAAATCAAATTGGCACATTTAAATAGATTTCAAATGTCGGTTTTGATAAGATTATCGATGTTTCTGATAAATAATCAAATAAAATTAATATAACTAACCAACTAGGCTCAGAAAAAATGACTAGGTAGTTCTAAATATAATTTTTCGATATCTGGGTCTAAACTATCTCGCCACCTTAATTAGTTACTTTAAACAGAAGTACTTTTGCATAATATATAGCTGGTATGACTGCATACAGTTATTTGTTCCAGTAGCATTCTGTCTAACCTTTATTTTGATGTCATTTATACTTGTTAAATAGCAACAATGGCGAAGACATGACAACATGTATCATCATTACATGTTCATTTTAACGACTTTTTACTGTTTTTGGATGTTCTCATTAATATTCATGAATATTTAAATAATATATTTTACACAAAATAAGTGCACATTAAAGGCCAATGTTTAACCTTCATTTTGGTACCATTTTTATTATTCTACACCTAAAATTGATAAAGATATAATGATTTCTCAAATAACGTATATAAAATATGCACTTAGTTGACCTTTGACCTAATTAAGAGAAAAAAGGGCAAAATTTCAGGTGGCATGGGGCAGTTTCTGAATACTAAGACATCAAATATTACATATCCAGTGCATGCCAAATTCTACTATTTCATGCCATGGCTCGACACATTTTCCTCAGTTGGATGCCCAACTAATATATGGGATCGTGGGAGCAAATGGGTTAATATCTAGACATGCACACACGTCACTCCTCTCCAGAGGTAATTGTTCCCCTATTTACGTATGTCACTTGGTTACAAAGGCCGAGATTCGTGACAAAATGTTTTTCTTTGAATTTTCAAGGTTTTATATTACAGCAAAACCCTTCACATTATGGATAAACATTGATATATTCAAAACATGTGGTTGTTTAATGTAGGATGAAAGTAATGCAGAAAGCTCCTGCATGAGTGTTCTGCATAATGTTCGTCCCTCATTAACCGACCGGCTGCCTTTCAGAACAAGAATTAGATCTATTTTGGTCGCATTAGAAAGTTTTGTTTTCAATATTTAAATACAATATATCATCTGCCTATTAATATACATGTGCAGCTATGTTCTGTTTCTGAATACAATTTGGAGAATACAAAATGTTTGGATTTAGATCACATATGGCAATTCTAACATGATAATTAATCCGAGTAGCTGCCAACATAGAATGCCCTGCTCGTAAAATAAAAAGAGGCATACTTCTGGGTCTTAATGACAAGTGGCAGCTTAATGCAGGACGAAAGTTATGCAGAAAACTCCTGCAGTATCTTTCTTCTGCATTACTTTCGTGCTGTATTAAGCAACCACCAGCTCTAAAAGACATTTATAAACGATTGCTTTAGAAGGGTTTACTGCATGCATGTGTAACACAAACATAAAAGGCAAATCAACTCTTCGCATGCTAAGTGCATTTCTGTCTGCAACAGTAGGCGTCTGCTTCAGTCCTTGAAATAATGTTTCCCTTATTTCTTTGCAAACATATGGTCAGCGTGTCAAACAGTTTGGATCCTGATGAGACGCCGCATAATGCGGCGTCTCATCTGGATCCAAACTGTTTGCATTTGTTAATCACGGTTTCGCTGCTAGCAAGCAAAAGGTTAATAAAGTATTTACGAAACACGAAAAAGGTGCCCGACATATAAATTATGTAACGTATCTATTGCATTCTTTCTTTTCTATGCGCCTGAAGAGAACACTTTGTCATCAGTTTTCGCGATTTGTCATGTGCACTACGCCAACAAATTCAAAAATAAAAAACTTCTCGTCTACCTATGCGTCACGAAGTAAGAAAATGTACGGTTGTAACATCATTTTCTAAGTACTATAAGGTAACCATTTAACAGAAAGTATGTCACGATTACGTTAAACAACGCTTTTTATCGACGAAAAGAATGGTATTCAAGTATAACACGCCGAACAGTTAGGCAGCTGACATACAGCCATGATGGGTGATAATGGCTACCGGAAATGACATTTTATATCAACAAAATACGTTAAGTGCAGATGCCTATTTAAACGCCATTTACCCAGTGCACGTAATGTTTAGGGGTAAATACGATGATGGCAGTTTAGAAACGTATTCAGCACTTCATTATACAGCTTGTCTGTAAAGACAGATTCCATAAAATTGATATACATATGTGCTTATCATTGAACTACGTCATCATATCTATAAAAGCAAGATTGTGACAACATTGTATTTTACGTTTGTAGAGGTCGTATATGTGTTACATATAACACGACTCTCTGTGAATTATTGTGGAAGGTGGAATAAATTTATGAAAACTGAATTTAATGTTTTTGAGATATAGAGAGAATTTGCATTGGAACATTCACAGTTTAAGGTAAACCTAGGCTCATTGTTATTTTAAACGTTTTGTTAAGGTAAACATAGGATCATTATTATTTTAAACGTTTTGTTAAGTCTGTTTTCATTCTCAAGCATCTGATAGGTCATCTCTTGAGTGAAACTCCAACTCTGACCAGATACGTAAGACTTGAACAAGTACAGAGCGACTGTAATACAGTGCTCCCTCTCTACAACGACACCCTTTGGGATACGAATATTGTATGTGTTGTTCAGAGGGAGTTGTTATAGGGAGGGAAAATCAAACATAAATAACTTGTTTGCAGATCCCCAGATAAGGTGTATTTCGAGAACTAAAACCGTTATGCCTCAAGGAAACCCTATGTTGTGAACACTCTTTAGAATCGTCACAAAGTGACGATTCTAAAGAGTGGTCACAACACAGGGTTTGATGGAGGAATAAAGAAAATACGATGAAAAAAGATTGTTTCTGGAGCCTTGTTGTTTCGGAGACAGTGACATGCGTTGTTGTAAGGAGGAAATCGTTATTGAGAGGGTCGTTATAGGGAGGGAGCACTGTACATGTATTGGCACCTGCATGTTCTTTATTTTTTATTTGTTTTGTGATGAATAGTTATAGCTTTTACCAACTATCATCTCTTTCCACGCCAATCGCGACCTGACTGGCATTTGCAAACTGCTTGGACCCAAGAGTCCAAGCTGTTTGACATTAGACCAACAGTTTCATAAGAAATGGAATGGCTCGGATGAAAGTAAAAAAGTGTAACCGATCAGGTTTTAAGCAGAATCTATTTGTTTTCAGCATAAAAAGTGTTTAAAACAGATCAACCTTTTACTCTATGTATACCCTTTAAAATATTTCTTCTTCTTCCCCTTCTTCTATTTTTTCTTCATCTTCACTCTCTTCTCCTTCTTCTTTTTCCTCTACTTCTTCTTCTTCGTTTTCTTCTATTTTTTCTTCATCTTCTCCTTATTCTCCTTCCTTTACTTTTACTCTCAAACCACCAACAACATCCTCCGAAAACAATTCCGGGTGTCGTTTGTTGGTATTCAAATCATTACACTAGTCTTGTTGTAGTACTCAAAGGTAATGATATTCAATAACTACCATAAACTCTTTGTCTGTCAATTGTCCTAAATTCAAACCGCCGACCTCTATAGCCTTTAGCCTGCTGTACACTTTGAACACAGTTTTTCAAACACTATATTTTACAACTTCAAACTATGATCAGTTTGTTGACCATCATGCAATCAGTGTGTCAAAGAGTTTGGATCCTAGTGTTACTCGTCTCATTTGGATCCAAACTCTTTATAAAAGTTATCACTCATCTGCCGGCAGCAGGCTAAAAGTTAAATCTGTTACATCGTGCTAATCATTATTGCCCATACCTTGCTGTAAAAATAATGTCTGCTCAATTTTGAATCTGGTGCAATTTTGACTATTTTTCAATGAAATAACTGACCGAATGTCAAACAGCTTGGATTTTGATGAGACGCCGAGTTACCGGGGGCTCGCTTGGACACAGGCTGATTGTACACGTGGTACATGTCACAGTTACCTGAAAAAGGGTTAACTCTATCGCTGCCGGGGACGAATCTGTAATTACCTTTGTGAGACAGTGTGGATCCAGATTATATGCCGAGTAACTCGGCGTCTCATCAGGATGCTAAATGGTTGATGCCGAAATTATGTTTTTTGTATACAAAAATAAAGGCGCTTCAAGAATACCAAATTCAAGCAGACCAGAAATGTTCAGATGGCAATATTTGGAAGTGAAAGAATTAAATACATTTTAATCCAACACTATTGTTGTACAATAGTACATACAGTACAACGGCTCTAACCTAAACCTCGTTTACCCTTTCTCTGTCCTATATTTATGACAAATGTCAATACCCACGGAATATTCATGGACAAAATAGTTAAATAATGAAATATGTAAGATGGAACATTGTAGCCATTATAAAAACTAAAGAAACAGATCTATCAAAGTTCATTAGTAAACTAAGAAGACCCAGATCAGACGCTCTATATGGGCCATCTCATCTGGGTCTACTCTGTTTGCAAATGCATGAAAATGCGTTTGCATGAACCAAACGGTTAACCCAAACATATTATACACCGAGTAACTCGGCGTCTCATCAGGACCAACGATGTTCGTTATTCGCTCAGTGGTTTATCGATGTGTCATTAGGATCCACGATGTTTGTTACTCGCTCAGTGGCTTATCGATTAGCATCCACGATGTTCGTTATTCGGTCAGTAGTTTATCGATGTGTCATTAGGATCCACGATGCTCGTTATTCATTCATTTATTTATCGAGTGTCATTAGGATCCACGATGTTCGTTATTCGGTCAGTAGTTTATCGACGTGCCATTAGGATCCACGATGTAAGTTATTCATTCAGTTATTTATCGATGTGTGATTAGGATCCACGATGCTCGTTATTCGGTCAGTAGTTTATCGATGTGTCATTAGGATCCACAATGCTCGTTATTCGGTCAGTAGTTTCTCAAAAGCTTGAAAGAATCGGAAGTAAGTGAACACTGTAACAGATCGGTGATTAAATAGACATAATTTTATAGAAGTCAAATGATTAAGCGTTAGACAACTATAGGTGTACTGTTTCAAGCATACGATATTGGATTTCAAAGAGTTACATAGGCCAAGTATTATGTAAATTGTTGTATGATAAACTTGCAAACAGCATATCCCACACCAGTCCGTCAGAGACGTCATCGACGACTGATCTAGATCTTCACTATCTGGTTTGTCTAACTCATTTCGTAGCACCCTCGTGTGTTTCTGAGGAAACAAATTGATGAAATGCCTACTAACAGACAGAGAGACCGACATACCGATAGACAGACGGACGGACAGACAAACAGATAGGCGGGCGGATAGACCGACTGACAGAAAGGGACAAACATACTGACTGACAGATAAACAAACAGACAGACTAGATGACAAACACACAAGCAGAAATACTAGAAGATAGACAGCTTGAATTGAAGGCAATATACCGATATGTATAACGACAGGCAGGAATGTTTGATGATTGGCCGAATGGATAAAACAAACAGACGGTGAACGAAAACAGACAGGAAAACAGACAGGAGGACAGAAACAGACAGAAAACACAGAAAAAATGTATACACAGACAGACGGACGAACAGACATACAGACATGACTGTCAGACATATATCTATGTTAGACAGACAGACAGGCAGATATACAGACAGACATCAAAACACATTCAAAACGTAAGGGGATCTCTCGAGAATAACGAGAAACACATTACTTTTCACATAGAACTCAAGTTTGCTAAATATAACACATATATTAAAGGTAGATTACTCATTTACATCCCCATATTATTTAAGAAAAATGCGTTCATATTTTATTTTTGAACTAATCCATTTTCCATGCAGAGCAGGATGGGGTAGGGGACAGTAAACAATATACTTGCTGGTACGGTATAAACCATTGAAATCGATGGGTTCCTTTTTAAGTCCAAAATCGATAATACCGGGAACCCAATAATTACCTTTTGCTTTGCCTATCATTCGGTATATCGTAGGGTCGTAATTTCAACTTGAGTTCATTCATAAACTTCACGTGGATTAGTTAAATTAAAAACATGGCTGTTTACAAGGGTTGTATTCAACATTGGACTCTTGGGTTTCGAGCCACGAACCCACCTTGGCTGTGTTAGCAATTCAGTGAACTTCAGGTACGAATTTCTTAATTGCAATTTTGTTTTTAATAAGCGTTCAATCTGGATCCAAACAGATTCACACAAAGCTTCACTTTGTTCAAATGTATTGTATACATGTACTGGTATATGAAAATATGACAAAGAAACTATCTCCTTGGTTTAACCAGGCTGCGTGTCACCATTTCAACCCTTTACTACTTATAAACGCCTTTTTTATATTAATTAGCGGAATTTCTACAACGATATTCTGAACAAAGGTACAAATTGTATAATTTAAGGCAACAGAAACTACAGAATCAGATCTAGATTATCCCGCTGCAGATGCTGAGTGGGTGGGGTGTCTTCTGATCCAGGTCTACATTGTATACTTCTGTCATGTTTCAGGACATTATAGTACAGTCTGTCTTAAACGGCCATTCATTTATTAAACATAGGAGTCTTAAAAAGCAGGCGGTAGCTCATATAGGAGCTTTCTGCCTGACTTTTGACCTGCATTAAGCTACCACCTGCCTAACAGACCAATAATTAGACCTCTTTTTATGGCTGTTTAAGACAGATAATAATGTAGATATATAAAAGGGGTCCCAGGGTATCGGCTGTCGCAGGGTGTTCCACATTTACATGTAGATCCGACCACATCTGTTCGTAATAAAGCTGAATGTTACTTCTTGAATATTTATACAAGAATTCATGCTTCATGCATATTCATTAATTGGTGGCTTATAATGACCACTGAACAAGCTTATTCATTAACTGATTGTTTATATTGACCACTGATCAAGCATATTCATTAACTGATTGTTTATAATGGCCGCTGAACAAGCATATCCATTAACTAATTGTTTATAACGGACACTGAACAAATAATGGCCACTGAACAAACATATTCATTAACTGATTGTTTATAATGGACACTGAACAAATAATGGCCACTGAACAAACATATTCATTAACTGATTGTTTATAATGACCATTGAACAAATAATGGCCACTAAACAAACATATTAATTAACTGATTGTTTATAATGATCATTGAACAAATAATGGCCACTGAACAAACATACATGTATTTATTAACTGATTTGTTTATAATGGACACTGAACAAAACATGGCCACTGA
Source organism: Azorinus chamasolen (assembly GCA_963576725.1). NCBI lineage: Eukaryota > Metazoa > Mollusca > Bivalvia > Cardiida > Solecurtidae > Azorinus > Azorinus chamasolen. The sequence continues at coordinate 39,445,644 of OY755253.1, read as the reverse complement.
ACAGTCATATTCATTAACTGATTGTTTGTAATGACCACTGAACAATTAATGGCCACTGAACAAACATATTCATTAACCGATTGTTTATAATGGCCACTGAACAAACATATTCATTAAGTGATTTTTTATAATGGCCACTGAACAAAGGTCTGTGTATTACCATGGCAAAAACTGCAGAATCAGACATATGTTATGTCTTAACCAAACAGTTCTCTGTAAGGGAAATGGTTAATGTTTTACCTGCTAGAGACCCGTTAACGTTTTACTGCTAGAGACTCATTAATGTTTTACTTGCCAGATACTCGTTAATGTTTTACCTGCTAGAGACTAGTTAATGTTTTACCTGCTACCTGCTAGAGACTCGTTAACGTTTTACCTGCTAGAGACTCGTTAATGTTTTACTTGCCAGAGACTCGTTAATGTTTTACCTGCTAGATACTCGTTTTACCTGCTAGAGACTCGTTAATGTTTTACCTGCTAGAGACTAGTTTTACCTGCTAGAGACTAGTTTATGTTTTACCTGATAGAGACTAGTTTTACGCATTTGCACACATATTAGACCGGAATCAACTAGCTTCTGAAGGAGCAGGACATGTTCTGTTTGCTTTTGTTGGCGACATGCTTGTGGGTGGTCGCTGCATTTAGGATAACACTTTACTCCACAGAGACACCTCTTAAAGCCAGAACCAGTTCACGCATGAAATTTAATTCAATAATCTATTACTGCATGAATATTCATGGACTAAAGATTCATAATTAAACGTCAACTAGGAAAGTGTTGAATTTGACAGAAAATACTTCTTAATCAGATCTACATAGTTCTGTAAGCAAACAAAGCAGACCTTGATCAGGGCATTCTCTGTTTGCAAGAGTGCCAGAGGTTGTCTTTATGAAAAGGGTCAGTACACAGAGTTGACCTCGAACAAACGGGCCCTGTAGGAATCGCCCGATCAGGGTCTGTTCTGTTTGCTTATGGAATAACATATATCTGGTTCTACCGTTTCTCTAAATTAATATTCATCATGTCATTATTTCTTATATCAATATTCATGAAGTAAGGTTATACTGTATATTCTTCAGTCTGAATCTGTCTTATGCATGTACGACCAGTCATTTATTATCTGGAGTGTTAAAAGCAGGTGCTAGCTTAATGCAGGGCAACAGTTAAGCAGAAAACTCCAATATGAGCTTTCTGCATTTCTTTCAGCCTGCATTAAGCTACCGCCTATCTTATGTCACCCGGGTTTACACTGTTTTTTCCCAATTTGTCTAACCGAGGGTTCAGGGTAGCTGCACTTTATTGCAAATATTAACAAAAATATATTGACTCTAAAACGTATATCATCGCTGACGCATTAACATCTCGGTGTATGACGAATTCACAGTGCGTGCAATGATATTGATATTGATTCAAATACTAAATTTGTCATTTAGGGGTATTCAAAATACCGAACTCCTAATTTGGGCATATTTCAAATACTAAAAGTCGCCTGGTTATATAATGTTTGTCTATGTCCCATGTTAGCCGTCTGATCAGGGTCTATACTGTTTGTCTGTGTCCCATATTAGCCGTCTGATCAGGATCTATACTGTTTGCCTATGACATATTAGCCGTCTGATCAGAGTATATACTGTTTGCCTATGTGACATATTAGCCGTCGGATCAGAGTATATACTCTTTGCCTATGACATATTAGCCGTCTGATCAGAGTATATACTCGTATTCTCTTTGCCTATGGCATATTAGCCGTCTGATCAGAGTATATACTGTTTGTCTGTATCCCATTTTAGCCGTCTGATCAGGATATATACTGTTTGCCTATGACATATTAGCCGTCTGATCAGGGTCTGCTCTGTTTGCCTATGAAAATTAATGATACATGTGTGATTCTACTATTTCTGCTACGTTAAAAAACATCTCATGGCTTTGTTCATATACCATTATAAGAGTGAATGAGTGAGTTGGGTTTTACGGCACTGCGACACTGAATAGGTCATATAGCGCGGATGAATGATGAGATGACATGATGATGAAGGGTGATATCAGGAAGATGATTTCGGCTAATCTCATGCGCCGCAAAGTCATTATTTCTTACATGAATATTGAACAGGTAAACAGTTAAATGAATAAAAAAGTAGTCTAATTATTGGTCTGTAAGGCAGCCTGTAGCTTAATACAGGTCAAAAGTAATGCAGAAAGCTCTTATAGGATTACCCTGCATTAAGCAACCACTTGTATTTTAGGATTCCCATGTTCAATATTCAATAAATAGCTGGCCGTTTACGACGTGTTCTACTGTAGACTATATCTATTGTTGTCTTATATTTGTTCTAATCTATAAATATACCAATACGTGACTGAACTAAAGTTAATTACCGATGCCATATAGTCTAATTTACTTATTAATTATTTCTGATTTATTTTTATTCCCAAATGCTTACTTATTAATTTATTATATCAATTTCAACAGTTTTTGAAAAGTAATGGAATGGGAAATGCAGTGGACTTAACATGGCGGCATCTTTTACAATTAATACGTAATAACACGTATTAAATGAAGATGGGCGAGTCTGAATTTTCGTAATCAGTGATGTTATTTACACCTACCAGCAACGTGACAACTATAAATAAACAAAATGACGGACGTCACGCCATGACGAAAATAGTCCATACTAGTCTTAACCCTTTCGGCGCTTAATTTCTAATTGTCGTCTGCAACCAATTTTGTTAAATAATTCGGTACAATAAGGAACTCAGATAAATAAATGCAAATTTCAAAGGAATAAAGCACACATATAGAAATAGAGTCTAAGAAAAAAAGTGAAGTCCCCGATCAGACGCCGCCTTGAAAAGGTAGTGTCTGATCCGGGACTGCACTATTTGTCTTGGTGTATTTTGCGACATTGGCGGTGAAAGGGTTAATGGGTGTAACGTTATCCCTTTGATCTGATTCGCATTCGAAAACAGCTTGGATCCAGATGAGACGCCGAGTAACTCGGCGTCTCGTCAGGATCCAAGCTGTTTGACACTCGGTCATTTTTTCTCAAAGGCTTGATCGAAAAGGAAGTACAATAAAATCTCGATTATTCGATTTTTCTGTATGGAAAAATGTAGACCCTTTTAAACAGGTAGCTGCTTAATGCATGGTGAAAGTCATGTAGAAAGCTCCTCTTGGAGCTTTCTACATGCCTCTCAACATGCATTAAGCTGCCACCTGTCTTAAAGATAGTTTATAATACGTATTTTAGTGTTCAAATAATCGAGATTTTACTGTAATCACAATTGTACGAAATTAAAATTGAGCTGATGATAGATTTTCACAGCGGGGTAAGGGCTTATACACGATCAGAATAACAAACAGTTTGGATTCTGATGAGTCATTGAGCTTGACTCAAACCTGTTGCTATGGTTACTTATAACTCATTCATAACATTCCTACTACAACGGATTAAGCTGTATAGTAGGTTCAAATTACACAGCAGTCGACAGTATCAGCCTTTATAACTCGTTGAGTGCGGGGAACGCGTCACTAATGTTATATGCCAACAATGTAGACCCACCAGAGAGGGTTCATAGAGGACCTCTAAAATGAGGGTCTGCACTGTTCGTCATTCAAATTTCTCTAGCAAGTTTAAGCCTTTTATACTGAGTGAAGTCTATAGTTAAACACTGGTTGGCTGCTCCACCCTGAAACTTCAGCGTTGAAAAGGTTTAAGATACTGTATAGTGTTTGCTTCAAAATTGTCGTATCCATGCTATTTACATACCTTTAACTGTATAATGGCAAATTAAACTATATAAAACAAAGGATCCTTACATCTCTACAGACACCGCACTTGCCAATGTCTGAGCTGGATCGAAACTGTCAGACTAGCCCTTTGAGACAAATTGTAAATGAGAAATGCACGAGTTAAGTAAACGATTTTAAAATCTACGCATGCTTATGGCGAATTTATAATGACCCTTTACACACATGCAGTCTGAATCCAAATGAGACTATGAGTAGTAACACGGCTAGGCCGAGTAACTCGGCGTCTCATCAGGAAACAATATGTTTCGAATTGAAGTGGAAACATCATTTTAGAAAAGTAGCAGAATATAATAATTTTGCAGACGACACTTCTTTGGCAATCAAAGGGCAAAGTCACTGTGAGCAGACCGAATGAAACAATAATACAGGTTGTTTGTGTCATCCGGGTCACTGAATAGATTGACTTTGAAAGTAGCAAAATCATCTGCCGTGACTCACGTGACGGTGAAGGCCAAACGTATACATACAAGTGGTTTAAACTTCAAAAACTAAGAGATTTACGTCTGCAAATGTTGTTATCTTTCTTCCCCGTATAAAACAACAACGAAAGCAACAAAAACACACACAAAAACAAGAAACGCACAAATGATGAGTTACTCGACGTCTCATCTGGGCCTAAGCTATTTGCTGATGTATTATCCCATTCCCTCATAGGCTATTTTTAGATCCATCCACTTTGAATCATTAACTAGAGAAAAGGAAACTTTTAGAATTGTTTAGTTTGAAACCATTATGATAAATAGAGCATTTGCTCCTACAGGAGCAAATGCTGTATTTATCACAATGGTTTCAATAGGTGGTTTTTACAGAGGCATAGAAAGGTGTATTTATGGAGGAAATGGTTATAAGGCTGTTTAACTGCATTTACACTTTAACCCCTTACCTAATCTAGGTCTACTCTGTTTGCAAAGGCATGAGATGGCGCATCAGTCAGGTAAAACGTTATGACGGGTTGTAGTGTAACGCGAACTATTTTGGACATATTATTACGAATTGCTTCACATTGCTGCAAAAGTAACGATGGGTTTGTTAATGCAGTTTCAAGTGATTGCACTAGGAATTGACCATTTTGTGTCCAGTGTCCCTTGAAAATGATTGGAGCTTACTGTATTAATTTCGTCCTGCATTAAGCTACAACTAGTAGACCCAGAAGTATACCCGTTTTGGTTGTCACTTTAAACTACTGTTTTAAACACCATTTTCTCAGTGCATATGTGTCAGTAATGTACATGTATAATGAATCCATTTGCCATATGAAGGTTTGTTTTTACCGATATTAAATATCGAATGTGAAATGTGAAACAAACAGTGCAAGACACGACCAGACCTGGTCAGAGTTGCCCTGTTCTGGATCCCAGACATGGCCAGGCCTGGTCAGAGTTCCCTCATTCTGGATCCTAGACACGACCAGACCTGGTCAGAGTTGCCCCGTTCTGGATCCTAGATACGACCAGACCTGGTCAGAGTTGCCCCGTTCTGGATCCTAGACATGGCCAGACCTGGTCAGAGTTGCCCCGTTCTGGATCCTAGACACGGCCAGACCTGGTCAGAGTTCCCTCATTCTGGATCCTAGACATGGCCAGACCTGGTCAGAGTTGTCCCGTTCTGGATCCTAGACACGGCCAGACCTGGTCAGAGTTCCCTCATTCTGGATCCTAGACACGGCCAGACCTGGTCAGAGTTCCCTCATTCTGGATCCCAGACACGGCCAGACCTGGTCAGAGTTCCCTCATTCTGGGTCCTAGACACGGCCAGACCTGGTCAGAGATGCCCTGTTCTGGATCCTAGACACGACCAGACCTGGTCAGAGTTCCCTCATTCTGGATCCTAGACACGGCCAGACCTGGTCAGAGTTCCCTCATTCTGGGTCCTAGACACGGCCAGACCTGGTCCGAGTTCCCTCATTCTGGGTCCTAGACACGGCCAGACCTGGTCCGAGTTCCCTCATTCTGGATCCTAGACACGGCCAGACCTGGTCAGAGTTGCCCCGTTATGGATCCTAGACATGGCCAGACCTGGTCAGAGTTGCCCCGTTATGGGTCCTAGACATGGCCAGACCTGGTCAGAGTTGCCCCGTTATGGGTCCTGTGTTATTAAAGGTTGTACCACCAAACATGCCGTAAATGATAATGTATGATAGTCACAGCTATTCACATATAGCCGGAATTATTATCACACAATGACGCATGCGACAGGTTACGTTAACTATTGTACCTTCTAACACACGCCGATCGCAACTTCTGCTTGTTAGAATTTATGACAATTTCAGTCGTATACGCTTTCATAAAATGGGACTTTGAGGCATAGTAGACATGATTGGAGTGAATATTTAACCCTTTACTCCATAAATACGCATTTCTACACCTTTGCATACAGAGTAGACCCAGATTAGACGTCTAATATGGGAGCCGTCTGAAGTCAGGTTCTGCTCTGTTTACTTATGATATAATACAGATGTGATTGTACAGTTTCTGCCATGGCAAAAACTCTTCGTTTGGTCTGGATCCAAACTGTTTCTTAAAATATAGCAAATGTGTCCTGTCCGTGAAAAAGGACGAATCTTATTGTTTTTATTATGTCCAAGGACAGGTCGTTTGTAAATAACTACAAACATATTTGACCTGTCACGTGTCTGTTTTTTGCAGGTTCGTTATTCCCAGATAGTTTGTATGTTCTTTCATTGTCTCTACCAATGTCATACGCATAAAATATCACTCTTTACTTGTCTGATTTTTTTGTATTTTCTTAACCTTTATGCGAAACATGACGCGCATGCGCAAACAGCTTGGATCCAAATGCGACGCCGAGTAACTCGGCCTTTCATCAGGATCGAATCTGTTTGATACTCGGTTAATTGTTCCTCAACAGCTATATCGTTTCGGAAGTTGTTAAAATTGCAACAATCCAAATTGCAATAGGCATTATTTTTACAAAGCCGGATAAGATTTACCTTTGATAAGTACATACCGAGAAGTACATTATATGTTTGCGCTGAATTTTCAGAGTTGAATAACCCACCATTGTTTAACTATAGGATCCACTGAGGATGAATGGCTTAAACTTGCTATACTTGCAGACTCTGATCAGATCTTTCCTCTGATTAGTAGTCCGTTCTGGATCTGCATTCTTTGACAATGTCCGTGTATGCGTATTCTGCATCCCAAAAGTTATGTGTGCGTCGCATTGTTTGGCTATCTTGTTGTCCAGTCGTGTTTTTTGTTCATCGGTTTATCTGTCTGCTTAAGAATATAGTTTATAGTTTGTCAGTGTAGGTTTGTTTTTCTTTTCATGTCTGTATGCCTGCCTTGTATGTGTGTCTGTCTGTGTGTCTGTCTATCTTGTCTATCTTGTATGTCTGTGTTACTGTGCCTGTCTGTCTATCTTGTCTGCCTGTCCGTACGTCTTTCAATTTGTTTTTCTGTATGCCTTTCTGTCTCCCTCTCTGTCTCTCTGTGCCTCTGTGTCTCTGTGTCTCTCTCTATCTCTCTCTCTCTCTCTCTCTCTCTGTCCGTCTCTCTGTCTTTCTGACCATCTGTCTGTCAACACCGCAGTAAAACCTCTCTACAACATCCACTCTATGGAAGTCAATCCCCGGGGTGTCCAGACATGCATTACCTTAATGCAGGACGAACTTTATACAGAAACATCCTACCGAAATTGTCAGCAGACTAAATCGGATTTTCCTTTACATGGCTACAATAAAATCCTTCTGAACCGAAACCTTTAATAACCAAACAAATGGATCTTTTCAAGAAGGTGGCTGCTGAATGCAGGGAGAAAGTCATACACGAACCCATTCCGGAGCTATCTGTATACAGGTTGTAACAGTATACAGTAAAACCTCTCTTAATCGGAATTCTAGTTGAAAAGAATTTAGATATTTTAGGCAGGTGACTGATTAATGCAGGGTGAACGTCATGCAGAAAGCTCCTCTAGGAGCTTTCTGCATGACTTTCACCCTGCATTAAGCTGTCACCTGTTTCCAAGACCGATATTTATACTAAATTTAATGTCCGGTTAAGAGAGGTTTTACTGTATCTACTAAACGTAGAAGACAGTCCCTAGTGAACGTTTATGCATGAATTGATCACCTCATGGATATTCAATAACTTGATTATAAGGGAATTGTTGGCTACGACAAAAACTTTTGGATCAGATCTATCTACTTCCACTAGTCTACTCTGTTTACAAAGACGTAAAAAGGCGTATATGAAGGATCTCGTTTAAGTGATTTTATTTATTGGGTTATCAATTTACAGGACCCGGTAACAATAAATTCCCGGATTCACAGGTAGCTGTAAATATGCTATAAATAGAGTTAATAAAGTTAAGTTAATACCTGGATCTTCCATGAAGAGGATACCTGTTTAGTTAGCTTAATTCGTTCGCTGTCACAAATCGTCATCTGTAAATAATGTCGTCTGCAAAATGTGTCGTCTGCCACAATTTCGTTTGTTTATTTTCCTCTCATTTCCTTAAAGAACATTACCATAGTAACCGACAATTTTGGCCCCGAGTCACTCGGCGTCTCGTCTGGAACCAAATAAATATATTTTTTTGTATTTTATATGTTTTATATTTATTATAAATTATTTGCATACGTAACATTTGCAGCGAAAGAGTTAAGTTCCGTCTGCAAATAATGGCGCCTGGGTCCATGCTTATAAAACTTTTAGTTGAGTCTGAGTTCGTTCTCGCGTTTTTGATTGGTCAGATTTGAGCCTTTGGCTCAAATCCGACCAATCAAAAGCTTGGGAACTCAAATCTGACCAATCAAAAGCTTGAGAACGAACTCAGACTCAACTAAAAAGCTTTATAAGCATAAACCAAGATTTTACACTTCGGTCAAGACTTCAAGTAAACTGCAAGTATAGAGTGTCAAGATTGGGCTCTGTTGAAGTCACTTGACATCTCATCTGGGTGCACACTGTTTACAAAGGTAACGACAAATTTGGACATTACAGAATCCACCTTCTTTTAAACACGCAAGCATTTATCCATTTACGCACCTGGGACGCCGTTTAAGGTCTTTGCAAACAGAGTAGACCCAGATCAGACGGCTCCTGTAGGAGCTATCTGATCAGGGTCTGCCCTGTATGCTGATTGAAATATATAGATCTGATTCTGGTTTCTGTCATAGTAAAATAAAACTTTATTTATATACTTTTTATTTTTATTTTTTTAAAACAAAAACAAACAAAAACTGATCTAAATAATATTCGAGAGATATTTTTTTGTCTTACATTGATATCTATGAGTTTGATGGTCAAGTGGTCGCTATAAAGATATCTCATGGTATATCCGGGTCAAAGATTTCGTATAAATGCAATGAATTACCCTCACTCGAATATTTATTGTCGTGTGAGAGCACACGGACGCCAAATTTGGAACACTACTAAACAGTGCATATACTGTTTGTTTACAGTTAATAAATTTCCAGTAAGAAGATGGATGCTAGGAGTGTACTATTTAAGAATTAAAGTTTAAATATAGGTATACTGAAGTATGCACATGGCATTTTTATCGATATTTTACTACAAACTTAGATAGGGTTAGAAAGAAAAAATAAACAATGAATGAGGTTAAATAAATAAAGCTGTTGATCAGGTTTGGTCGTCAGAGATGGTTGAACATTTAATATATTTATATACAGGTGAATGGAAGTTTAAACGAAATCTGAGACGAAAGAAAGACATTGCAATGGAGAGAGACGGGAATTGGAGAAAGATAAAGAGATAAAAATTATGGATGGAAGAAATAAAGAGAGGGGGAGCGTAGAAATGAAGAGATAGAGAGGGACATTAGCGGCTATTTAAGAGGGGTACATATGGGAATGATCGAGATAGAGAGAGACAGAGAAGGGAGGGAGTGAGTGAGTGGGGTAGAAGATATAAATAGAGAGGGGAATGGGTGAGATAGGGAAGAGAATGTGTGAGAGAGGGCGATAGAGAGAGAGAGAGAGAGAGAGAGAGAGAAAGAGAGACAGACAGAGAGAGAGACAGAGAAAGAGACATAGAGAGAGACGGACAAAGAAAGAAAGAGAGAAGAGAGAGACAGAGACAGAGAGACAGACAGAGACAGACAGACAGAGACAAACAGATAGACGGAAAGAGAGACAGACAGGGATAGACAGACAGAGAGGCAGACAGAGAGACTGAAACAGACATAGACAGAGACAGACAGATCCAGAGAGAGAATGAGAGAGAGAGAAGCTTTCTGCGTTACTACCAGTCCTACGATGTCTTCAGTTTGCATTAAGCTAAAAAACACAGATTCGTCTGTATTTGATGGTTATTGTGTAGGGGTTTAGTTGTTTTTATTCATTATTAGTTTTCTCCAGAAGTAAGGGAGGGGGGGGGGGGGGGCGTTTTACAGATGGACATTAATTAGGAATAATACGGTATTTGGAGCGATGTACTAACTTAAATGTCTGGCTTAAATATTTCCTTTAACGATATTTATGTAACGATATATCAGTTCATAAATATTCATAAGCTGAATGTTTAATGTCACATTAACGAGGGGAATATGGGTCATGAAAGAAAGTGTAGAATGAACCTCACCAAACCGAACTGACCTTGATCTGACGGCTCCTACAGTAGCCGTTCACAAAGTGTACGAAAGTGTTTAACCCTTTCCCTTATGTAGGCGCATTTTGACTCATCTGCAAACAGAGTAGACCCAGATCAGACGGCTCCTATAGGAGCCGTCTGATCAGGGTCTGCTCTATTTGCTTATGGTGTAATATAGATCTGATTCTACAGCTTCTGTCTGAGCCAAAATGCCATGTATTCATAAGTCATTATAAAAAGTATTCTTATTAATATTTGTGACGTCATTATTTCCTATATGAATATTCACCAGGGAAAGGGTTAAATGGGTTTATATCAGGTAAATATTTAACCATTTGCACACTGAATTTTCAATGTGGAATGGTCCATCATTATTTAATAGTAGATTCCATTCAGTATTGATTTATGGTAGAATTTACGAGAGGAGTATACAATGTAAATGACGAACAGTGCAGACTATGACCGGAGGACTGCTGATCTCTGTCTACACTGTTTTGCAAATGGCATATATGTCATTTCCTGCACTCCCATGATTGAGCAGATCAATATTCAACGTATATATTATAAGTATTACAAAAGTTTATGCTGACGGAAACTATATGACCGCATTTTGCATAATTTTGCATAAAACCAACACTACGAAAGGATGCGGGTTCGTACCTATGTCGGATCGACATCCGTCAAATGGGTCATCCAAACAATAAATATCCGTTGTCATCCTATCACCAAATGTTTTATTCATAATCATATATGTAATTTTAACGAATACAATACCAGGTAGGTATGAACTAGTGTATCATCGCACCGGATGCACTTTGTTATATAGATGTATGAATTAAACATTTCTGTGACGAAATATGAGAGAGGGCCGTAGCGGAAATCCGTTTGGCGGTGTTAACCGTGTACCAGAAAGATAATCCTTAAACACTGTTGCAAACAGAGTAGACCCAGACCAGACGGCTCCTAGAGGAGCCGTCTGATCAGGATCTGCTCTGTTTGCTTATGAATAGTATATGAAATAAAGTAGATCTGAATATACAGTTCCCGCTATCATGGTTACAATTCATTGTTCATAATGCAATGGTTAAAAATCATCTCATTAATATTCATGATGTCATTATTTATGAAATAAATATTCATGAGGTGAAGTGTGAACCATTTCTGGGACGGAATATGAGAGGTTCGTATACAGCGGATATCCGTTTAGGCAATTTACTTGTGAATATATTTAAAATAAGCAATTGAATAATATCATGAAACTATGTTTAAATATTAAGACGTAGAACAGTAAGCTTCCTCTTCTAGAGGGAATGTGCTGACAGCACTTTTATTGACTATGATAATGATGCTAATTGGATTTCATTAGCAAACCGATGAGGCACTCAGTAAAGCCTAATAGTCGTCATGTGTCCCATGGGAGAGTTTTACATAACTACGTCCTACATTTAGCTACGATCTGGCTTTAAGACTCAGAACGAGACGTCTTTCTGGTGGTCTTTTGAGATAAATTTCAATGTACGCCTATAGCGTTTGCTTGAGTCTGAGATAATTCTAAAGCATCTGAAATACTGATTGCTCAGCTTTTGGGGTTGCTCAAAGACTGACTAATCAAATACTTGAGAATGAGCTTAGACTCAGAGGTATTATGACCTCCGACCAGGGTACATGTATCGGGGTTATAGTGCAACTTTTTGCTTGCTGAAGTATCGTATTGGTCAGATACTTGCAAAATGAACGCATACTCAGAACTCACAAACTTTATATAACCTTGGAGCCAGGGTTTACTATGCATGTGTTCAGTGTTAACCCTTTCCTTGGTGAACATGTATGCATAAATTGTCACTTCATGAATATTCATGAACTTAATGAATAAACTTAAACGCTAGTTGTTTAGCACTTTCACTTCACCGTCTGTCCATAAGAAACATAGTCATAACCCACATGATTTGAATTTACTACCCGTTTGCTTAATTAAACCCAGAATCAGACAGTTTGGATCCCGATTAAACGTTGAGTAACTCGGTGGCTGGTCTGATATAAACATGATTGATTATAGGTTAGCATTTGGCAGCGGAATCCGCTACACCTTCTCAGTAGTTTAACCCATTCCCTCATATGCTATTTTTAGATCCAATCTCTTTGAATAAATCTACCGAAAAGGACCATTAACTAGAGAAAAGGAAAAAAATAGAATTTTGTGGTTTGAAACCATTGTGATAAATAGAGCATTTTCTCCAATAGGAGCAAATGCTCTATTTATCACAATGGTTTCAACAGGTGATTTTTACAGAGGCGTAGAAAGGCCTTTTTTATGGAGGAAATGGTTAATATCGCCTTTGTCGAATTTGACGAGGATTCCTGGAACCAAACCGTTGGCAGAGGCCCAATCAGACGACACTTCCTTAACCTTTAAATGAAGGATACACAAGAACTGTCACTTGCAAACAGTGTAGACCCAGATCAGAGAGCTGACCAGGGCTTTGCACTGTTAGTCGTTCAAAATTCTGTAGCAAGTTTAAGCTTTTCATATAAAGTGGCTTCTATAGTTATGCACGGATAAAGCAGACGGCATTTCGTAACGTGGGAAGAATCTGACGCCAAGTGTTTCCTGTGAATATTGTTTCTGAATTATTATTTTTTGTTACCTTACCTGACAAGCTTAAGGAAGTAAGCGAGACAGAGACAGGCCAGTCATATTTTTTGACTACCTGGGCCAAATGTCGTCTGCAAAATTAATTTCGTCTGCTTTTGTCTATTATACAGTAAAACCTTTCTAAAGTGGCCATTTAACCCTTTACCTCATAGGCTATTTTTAGATAGAACCTCTTTGAATAAATCTACCGAAAACGAGCATTAAATCTATAGAGAAAAGGAAACTTTTAATATTTTGTAGTTTGAAACCATTGTGATAAATAGAGCATTTGCTCCTATAGGAGCAAATGCTCTATTTATCACAATGGTTTCACAAAGTCACTTTTGCAGAGTCGTCAAAAGTCGTCAATATGAAGGAATGGGTTAATAGGGAATCTAAGTCTAGGTATTTGAGAAAAGTGGCAGCTTATTGCAGAACAAAAATAAAGTAGAGAGCTCCCATATATAGAAGCTTTCTTCATTACTTTCGTTCCGGAATAAGGGGCTACATAGTTTGAACCCTTTCACTACCGAAGTCGCCGGAAATCGACTCACAGGGCTTACTGCATTGAAACTTGGCAAGCAGTTTGGATCAAAATGAAACGTCTAATTTAGTTGGCGTTTCACCAGGATCTAAACTGTTAGACACACCACGTACGTGTTAAAGAAGAAATTGAAAGACGTTCCATTCGCTTGCTATTCACGTCAACATACCTACCTGTAAATAGTGAAAACCCAGATGCAGGAGCTGTCTCATCAGGGTCTGCAATATTTACAAGTTGATTGTGCAAACAGTGCACTCCACAGCAGTGATTTCCCAGTGAAATACGTGTACACAGTGAAGATATATGTAATTATACAACAGGGCATGAGTAAAGAAGGAGAAATGTATTTTAAAATTCAGCAAGAGAAGGGTTACACGTAACGCAAATAAAACTGTTTGTCATTTATTGAATAAAATACACTCGTGTTTTAATCCTTTACCCCGCTTTTTTACTCCTTTACAAACAGAGTAAACCCAGATCAGACGGCCATCTGCGCAGGGTCTGCTCTGTTTGCTTATAGTATACATGTAATATAAATCTGATTCTATAGCTTTTGACTAAGCCAAAATATCCTGTGATTATATGCCATGACAAAAAATGAATCTAATTAACATTAATGGTGTCATTATTTCTTACATAAATATTCATGGAGTAAAGGTTTAAGTGTCTGTTAGAAGAGTCAAGTCCCACTGTAGTTGTGCGTTGCTAATTACTAGTAGAATACGACCACACCTCCTATTGAATAATGGATCTGCTCAAATAACAGTTTGGACCGGTTTATTAATCAAAATAGATCGAAATGGCTTACACATAGTAAATATTTACATACACTTGTTCTTTACTGAAATCACCGTCATTCTTAACCCGTGATCCGGCTGATTCCGACATTATTCTCATTTGCAATACAGTAAAATCTCTGTATAACGGCCACTAAATTAAATCAAGTAGTTTGAGTTAAAGGCATGTGGCTGCTTAAAACAAGGTGTTTTAAGCAGTCACCTGCCATAAATACCAACTAATTAACACAATTTAGTGGCCGTTATAGAGAGGTTTTACTGTAGTTTGAATCCAGATGTGTCGCCCAGTAACTCATCAGGACACACGCTGTTTGGTACGTGGTCAATGGATTCATTTTACTGAATCAAAAATAGTCAAAAGTGCACCATATCCAAAGTTGAGCAGTGAGTGTTTTTTTCAGTGCGTTTAAGTGCTAATGAATCACTTGTCAACTATCATACGTTGGAGTATATATAGCCAAACCACACTCAAATAGTAGCTGAACCCATTCCCACATATTGACGTCTTTTGACGCCTCTGTACCATCATGTTTTGAAATCGTTCTGATAAATAGAGCAAATGTTCTATTTATCACAATTATTTAAAACTACACATTTCCAAAAGTTATCCTTTTTGCTAGTAAATTCTCAATTTCGGTAGATTGTTTCATAGAGGTTTGGTCTAAAAATAGCCTATGAGGTAATGGGTTAAATATAGAACCTTAACCATTATCCGTCTAACCGCAATTACACTGGCTTCTCGTCAGGCATCCAAGTTGTTTGACAATCGCTGAACTAGTGTCTCAAAAGATTGATGGGGTCGGAAGTAGAGAGAGTGCACAAGATATAAATGGGAGGATACATTATTTTTGTAACAACGGGTTAAAGGTCAAGATGTCGCGTAGGGCATCGTAACGCAGACCAAGTCGTACACGAAACTGTGCTAGGAAGCGTGTTGCATAACCTGCGTTACTTGTATTTTCCATTAAGCAGTCACGTGCTCTGTAAATTATTATTATTATTATTATTATTATTATTATTATTATTATTATATTATTATTATTATTATTATTATTATTATTATTATTATTATTATTATTATCATCATCATCAGCATCGAATCAGTATCATTATCGGTGTTTAGCTTAATGCAGGGTGAAAGTCATGCAGAAAGCTCCTCTTGGGAGTTTTCATCGGAGTTACGATTTTATGTGACGTGTTTTTATCAAATTTACGGTTTTATGTAAGTTTTAGTTAAGATTTTATGTGACGTATATTTATAAGTTATGCAGGTTATGTGACGTGTTTTAACAAAGTTATCTATATTGTGTGTACTGTATTATTTAACATTTCAGATCTGTGCACACGTGCTGGGGCTTTCTACACTGACGTAATTTAACCAAACAACCATCTTCAAGTGAATGCCTACATCTTTCTGAAGCCATGAGTGACGAACAAAAACAGTTGGAGGAGGGTCTTCGTGACCGAGGGGTCAGTAAGGATCTAGGGGCTTCGGACTTGGAAGATCATGGTAAGAGTCATAAAGTTTACCCCCTGATCATTGAGTCATTTGCTTACATTATTGAGCACAGCTAACATATGGCGCAATCATGCAGCCGCAGTACCGGCTAGTGACCCTCACAGGTACCCATTTTAACCCCTGGGTGGAGAGGAGGCGCGGGTGGATAACATTGAAAAGCGTCTCGGGATTTGGTAGTGAAGCGCTTTATCACTAGACCACCACACACCACACATAGTGTATTTTTCTCTTAACTCTTTTCTCCATGAATATCGTGATATCATGAATTTTAATCAGATAATTTTTTATAATGGAACATGGACACGGAAATTGTTGGCCATATCCACAGAAACTGTAGAATCAGATCTATGTTATTCCATGAGCAGCATCCGTCTGGTATGGGTCTACCCTGTTTTACAAAGCCTAGAAAGGAAGTAATTATCGAGTAAAGTATTAACTCTTAAGAACAGTTTCTGCTATGGCCAAATGTTGGAATGTTCATAACCCATATATACTCAATATACACGCCCGTTACCTCCTATGCAACCAGAGTAGACTCAGATCAGGGTCTGGTCTGTTTACCGATGAGATAAAATAGATCAGATTCTACAGTGTCTGCCATAGTCAGATATTCTAGTGTCCATGTGTTATTATAAAACAACATCTAATTGATATTCGCGATGCAATCATTTCTTACAAGGACATTTACGAAGTTAGGCGTTAATGCACACTAACTCATGTTGTCTTGTATCTTGTTCTCAGCAAGCAGTCGTCGAATGCTTATCGGTCTCCGACTACCAAACAGACCGAAACGACCGAAGAAGAATCGACGCCACAAGGACAAATCCTCGGACCGTGCCGCCCTGACAGCATCAGAGGTCACAAACCATTCAGGTAAGTTATGTCTCAGGTTCGAGGCTTTCAGTGGCTGTATTGGCGTTTTATGGCACTTCTTCTACTCTCCATCCATAGGCCTACGATCATAAACTCATTTACCGGCGAAGTCGCCGAAAGCAACCTGCTGCAATGGGCGATTATCTTAATGTACCATTATTTGTGATTCCTTTTGCCCTTTAAAAAGTACCTTATATTCAATAAAGTGATCAATTGTTGCATAAATGTTCATTAGGGGAATTTATGCATAAATGTTCAACAGGAATAGGGTTAAGACAGTCTAAGACTGTGTATGTTATTTCAGCTTAGTTTGAAATAAACCTTAATTTCGGATATATCTTAATTTCGGATATATGTCAGAAAAAGGGTTACACAAGGATGTGCTATTCCACGTTGACAATTCAGCACTAAAATAATTAACCCGACCTGTACACTCAGCTGTTTAAACATTTCTATGATCTATAATAAAGACGCATTTCACGTCTTTGCAAACAGAATAAACCCAGATCAGACGGTTCTTGTACGAACTGTCTGATTCGGGTCTGCTCTGTTTGCCTAAGGAATACTATAGGTCAGATTTTATAGTTTCTGACATTACCGAACATTCTCTTGTTCATGGCTTTTATAACCCTTTCCCTCATAGGCTATTTTAGATACAAACTCTTTGAATAAATCTACCGAAAAGGAGCATTAACTAGAGAAAAGGGAAATTTTAGAATTTTGTAGTTTGAAACGATTGTGATAAATAGAGCATTTGCTCCTATAGGAGTAAATGCTCTGTTTATCACAATGGTTTCACAAAGTGACTTTTACAGAGTCGTCAAAAGTCGTCAATATGAGGGAATGGGAGAAATGGTGATTGATGAATAATTATGAGCTCATGAATAATTATATACATGTAAATATTGGTTAGGTAGTGGGTTTACACGTGTACCCTTATATATACATCTGTTGTTATTGTAGGCCCTAGTTTTAGTTTAGATGTGGCGTTGGACGGTAATTATATATTCTCTATTTGTTGGTTATGGACACTCAGATGGACGTTATATATATACCATGTACATGTATTTATATGTTGCATGACGTAGTTTTACATGTTTATTCACTTTAACCCTTTGCTCCATGCATACGTCTTTTATCATCTTTGTAAACAGAGAAGACCCAGATCAGACGGCTCGTACTAGAGCCATCTGATCAAGTTCTGTTTTGTTTAATTTTTACATTATAAGTTTCTGCCTTTGCCAAATATCTTGTGGTCATATGCGATTGTAAAATGTCAGTTAATAATTTTCAATGTTGTCATTACTGTCTAAGATGATGAATATCCATGGAAGAAAAGGTTAATTCTCACATTATATGTATATAAGTTGTAAATGCAACGTTGGAACTCGTCCCTTTTTCATCTTGAGGCACTCCTAGAAAATAAATAAATAATTTTATGGTGAAAACTTTCGACATTGATGAGAAGACCGTTTCAGGCGCTCTCTGATCTATGTATTCACATTTTGCTCTATATGTCCTATACATGAGATCATGAAGGCTTAAACATTTGTATTTAATTATGACATTATCAGAATGGCATCAATATAAGTAAGGTCAATATAAGAATGCTGTAAATATAAAAAGCGACGTCAGTGATGCCAATATAATGTAACATCAATATAAGAATGGCGTAAATATATGAGCGAAATCAGTATTAGAATGACGTCTGTATATGAGTTATGTCAATATAAAATAACGTCAATATAAGAATGACGTCAATATAAAAGTATCGGCAATATTAGAATGACATCTGCATAAGAGTGGCGACAATTTACGATCACCCGAAACTTTAATGAATATTCGTCAACACGGTTAAACGACTGGCTGTTTGCCAGTCTCTTACATTACTACTTACAACATTCACCTCTGTCACAAACATGCAGCATTCACCTCTGTCACAAACATGCAGCATTCACCTCTGTCACAAACATGCAACATTCACCTCTGTCACAAACATGCAACATTCACCTCTGTCACAAACATGCAACATTCACCTCTGTCACAAACATACAACATTCACCTCTGTCACAAACATGCATCATTCACCTCTGTCACAAACATGCAACATTCATCTCTGTCACAAA
Organism: Azorinus chamasolen; assembly: GCA_963576725.1. Lineage (NCBI taxonomy): Eukaryota > Metazoa > Mollusca > Bivalvia > Cardiida > Solecurtidae > Azorinus > Azorinus chamasolen. Next base: position 39,426,769 of record OY755253.1, on the reverse strand, counting down.
CATGCAGCATTCACCTCTGTCACAAACATACAACATTCACCTCTGTCACAAACATGCAACATTCACCTCTGTCACAAACATGTAGCATTCACCTCTGTCACAAACATGCAACATTCACCTCTGTCACAAACATGCAACATTCACCTCTGTCACAAACATGCAACATGCACCTCTGTCACAAACATGCAACATTCACCTCTGTCACTAGCTTACAACATTTACTTCTGTCACATACTTACAACATTCATCTCTGTCACAAACATACAACATTCATCTCTGTCACAAACATGCAACATTCACCTCTGTCAAAAACATGCAGCATTCACCTCTGTCACAAACATGCAACATTCACATCTGTCACTAGCTTACAACATTTACTTCTGTCACATACTTACAACATTCATCTCTGTCACAAACATACAACATTCATCTCTGTCACAAACATGCAACATTCACCTCTGTCACAAACATGCAACATTCACCTCTGTCACAAACATGCAACATTCATCTCTGTCACAAACATGCAACATTCACATCTGTCACTTGCTTACAACATTCATCTCTGTCACATACAACATTCACCTCTGTCACAAACTTACAACATTTACCTCTGTCACATACTTACATGTACAACATTCACCTCTGTCACAAACTTACAACATTCACCTCTGTCACATACTTACATGTACAACATTCACCCCGGTCACAAACTTACAACATTCACCTCTGTCACATACTTACATGTACAACATTCACCTCTGTCACAAACTTACAACATTCACCTCTGTCACATACTTACATGTACAACATTCACCCCGGTCACAAACTTACAACATTCACCTCTGTCACATACTTACATGTACAACATTCACCTCTGTCACAAACATACAACATTTACCTATGTCAGGCCTTTGTAAACACTAGATCCAGAAACCATTTCATCAGGGTCTACTGTGTTCGTATATTTTAAAATACGTCACTATTTGGTAACGGTTTAAAGGAAAGTTGTGCTAATGGTCCCGATGGAACATTCGTCGAGTTATACATTGTGCGTACCCAACCCCTATCTTGTTAAGCTGCCATTGCTACTGGAGCCTTCTGTTGCCGTCCATAACCTACCAATATTGCCTTTCTGTGGAGGATGGTTGTTGTGAAGGAGTGTTTACTGCTCATTTGTTCGCTTTTATGATGTTGTTGTGTCGCTGTGTCGGTGGCGGATGATTAGAGAGTATTTATGTGTTTATCTACCAGAGCATTACATGTGGATACGTCAAGCATTTTATTTAATGTTCCTGATCAGTTCCTTTAACCCTCTGAATACATCTATACATGTAAAAATAATGAATCCTGGGCATTAAATAGTTGTTGTTTATTGATGGCATAATATAAATACACGAAGTTTAACCAAAGCAGAAACTGTAAAATCAGGTAAATATTTTTTTCCGTAAGCAAACCTAGCAGGTCCTGGTCAGAGGTCCGGGTCTAGTATATTTGCAAAGGAGTTACAAGGATGAATGCTCGGAGTAACGGGTTCAGCTGCGAGTTGTCATGCAGATAGTTTGGATTCAGATGAGATGCCGAATCATTCGGAATGTTCAAAGGAATCCACTTGAGCTGTTGTCGGCGATAGTGAAATGCAACTAGTTAACCTCTTGTAAGATTTCGAAAGAGTTTGATCTCAATCAACTTGCCTCTTGAGGTTTTGAAAGGGGATATTAAGATGTTGGTAATTGAATTCTTTATTATGTCTCAAGTCTTCAACCATGATTGCTATTTCGTAAGAACTGCCAAAACTAGGCCACTCGTTTAAAACTTATTGAATTACATGTCAATTTCGAATAATTTCTTTGTGTGTTTAAATAACATATTGTGTGTTTTACACCGTGTTAACCCCCCCCCCCCCCTACTTAAAGGACACGTGCTTTAACATTTATTCTTTACTATGGATACAGCCATGACTGCCTAAGTAAACAGTTTGGATCCACATGAGACGCTGGGTTATACCAGGAGACAACCTAATTGACGTTTTTGTTTTATTTATTTTTTATAAAACTAAAGTTAAGAGAACATAGGATAAACTCGTAGATACAGTAAACCCTCTCGAATCCGGATAATCGTTAATTCGAATACTCGCTAATCAGAACATTTAAGTCAAGAGCAATTATCAGCCTTTAAGTCAGGTAACAGTTTAATTATACAGGATGAAAGTCACGCAGAACACTCCTCTAGGAGCTTTGTGTACGACTTTGATGTTGCATTAAGCAGCCAACTGCCTAAAACTTCATCAATTCGTCTTATCTAAAAGCTTATGAGCGATCGAATTATCGATGTTCGAATCATCGATGTTCGGGCTAGCGACGTATTACTGTACCACTTCAGTGCACCCAGTGACGCGAAAGCAATCTCGACTGTTCAAATAAAACAGCGTAATAGAGCCTATAACATCAAACCTCGTCGTCTGAATGAAAACCCACCTTCAAAGAAAGATAAAGAATACGACCATATGTGCATGTGGTCTTCCCCTTGAATACCCCGATCCCCTTCACCACTCCATGATTTTCCTGAGCTTAGCATCAAAGAAACACGACGTATCAGTATGATCCAAACTGTTGGGTACCATGATTACCTCTTGGAAAGGAAGCCTGCTTCGACATCTAAAGCAGAAAACGTTTTGTGTCTACCAAAGTTTGCTTCGCATGCTTATATAAGTGTTAAAGGTCGTTTGTAGGACACGTGTTAGCTGAATGCAGTACACAATTCTGTAGTAGCTGAATACAGAACATTCACAAAGGAATGTCAATTTCGTGATAAGCAGATACAAAACTTGCCACTTTTTGTAAAAAAGAAAAGCATATGTTTGTTCGTCGAGTCAAAAAATACTCTGTTGTATTGTACCCACCACCAACCCTAACCCCACCCACCCTACCCCATTCCCTTGTGAAAAAACTAGATCTGCTCAAGTCTAGATTTGGTCCAGTTTTGACTACCTCAGATTAGATCACGCTATTAAGACACTACAGTAGAACCTGTCTTAAACGATATGTAGGGCAGGTGGTAGCTTAATGCAGGTCAAAAGTAATGTATAGGAGCTTCCTGTATTGCTTTTGACCTGCATTAAGCTACCACCTGATATTTAAGATTTCTGCGTTCAATCAATTCAAAGCCGCTTAAGACATTATTCTACTGTATTGACAGGCTGTCAAACAGCTTGGATTATGTCATCTCATCTGGATCCAAACTGTTTGAGTATGATCGCGAATATCTGAATAATGGTTAAGATTATAAACAAAACATAATTATACTCATATACATGTACCAATTATTAAAAAAATCCGCTAATAAATACTCGTGGTGTAATTATTTCTGACATGAATATTCATGTGTCAAATGAATGCCTCGTTGTTACAGATAGCGTACGTACTTGTAACGTACAAAAACCGGAAGTTGTAACCCGCATGTTACATCTGTAGAACTGAAACGAACAAAGAGAGTTCGCCCACTGAACAAGTTCAGAAGAGACCTCAAGGGTGTAGCCTCACTCTCGTTTAAAATTGGTGTGAAAATAGCCTCCCGTTTTTGTAAAACTGTACTCAGATCTAACACAAACATCTTGTTCGATTCCTTCCAGGCGCGACTCGATTTGCATACCCAAACAGTTGGATCCAAATTGAGACGCCGAGTAACTTATCAGGATTCAAGCCCTTTACCGTTACATTTAGCACGATAACCTCCAAGGAATGTTATCGAAATAATTAACCCTTGCTATGCTAAGCGCGAACTTGTCGCATTTTCAAACAGCTTGGTTCCTGATGAGACGCCGAGTAACTCGGCGTCTCATCAGGCTCCAAGCTGTTTGACACTCGGTCAATAGTTTCTCAAACGCTTACACGTACGAATCCGAAGTAAGTGATAAATGCAACAGATCAGAGAATTTGCAGACATAAACTTTCAGCACGAAAAGGAATTAAAACACAGCAGTCTCCTGTTTGAGTCGACATACGTTTTGTTTATTACTCAGCAGGATAAGAGCTATGTGACATAAACATTTAGCCCTCGGAACCATCTTCCTATATTTAGCTCTCGGTCTCTCTTTTTACATTTGGCTTTCAATATTTTCACACATTGAGTTCCCCATCTTGTGCTACATTGAGCTCGATTATCTTTTGTTACCTTTAGCTGTCCTATATTTTGTTACATTGAGCTATCCGTCTATGTTACATTATCGTTCAAACTTTCAAGACACTATTGACTGAGTATCAAACAGCTAGGATGTTGATGATCTCACCCAAATACAGTAAAATATCGATTATTCGAATTTTCGTTATAAACGAACTTAGACCCTTTTAGGCAGGTGGCTGCTTAATGCATGATGAAAGTCATTTCAAGACTTTCACCATGCATTAAACTGCCACCTGTCTTAAAGATCGGTGATAATACGTATTTTAGTGTTCGGATAATCGAGGTTTTACTGTATATACAAACCAATCCGCGGTCCACAGGATAAGGGTATTATTACACTCACTTCACCCCGTCTTCATGAATAAATTCTGAATCAATTAATACGTGTAAACCGTTATAAAAACGCACAACGATTTGATATTCAAAGGGACATGCGCAGCGATGATAAAAATAGATCACGTGTTAATGACGTCATAAACGTCTGACATTTCCATCACCTTGCCCAGAGCTATAGGTTAACTTTAACAATTCTGGGACAACATCCGAGGCTATCCGAGTCGGTGCGGTTTTGAAATTAACATGGCCGCTGACATACGAAATAGCGTTACTCGCTTTGTCAAACGTATAATTTATGTGCCCCGACTTGCAAAGCGACGTTAATGAGATCAAGTTACGTGAAAATGATGCAAAAAAAAGTACACAAAAATTATCTTTGGTCTTCAACGTGCTCTTTCGAAGAAAACCGTGTCTCTGTGCTTTGTTATCTTAGACTTAAGAACGTAGGCCAGATCTGATATAGTATTCATATGAATATATACACACACGTACCACAAACTAGAAATGATTTCCGTTCAATAAACTGAGGGAAACATTCCTGCAGCGACTGACAAAATATGTCTAACATTAAACTGTAAGGCATGTTGTAGCTTAACCCATTACCTCATAGGCTATTTTTAGATACAACCTCTTTGAATAAATCTACCGAAAAGGAGCATTACCTAGAGAAAAAGAATGTTTTTGAATTTTGTAGTTTGAAACCATTGTGATAAATAGAGCATTTGCTCATATAGGAGCAAATGCTCTTTTTATCACAAAGGTTTCACAAAGTGACTTTTACAGAGTCGTCAAAAGTCGCCAATATGAGGGAATGGGTTAATGCAACATTTTGGGAGCTATTTACTTGCTTTACGTTATGCAGTTGAAACCGTTCTGAAGATAAAATATTTATCTCTTATTCCGTTATCCGCGCCCTGACTCACGTTTGCAAACAGTTTGGATCAAGATGAGACGTCGAGTAAAACGTAGTCTCGTCAGGGTCCAAGCTGTTTGTCACCCAGACAACCATTTCTTTAAAGCTTGTAGTAATCGGTAATGGTCAAAACTGAACCAGATCTAAAGTTGGTGGGGCATCTTTTTGTTTATACATGTAGCAGGGTTACCCCTTTCCCTGTTGAATATTCATGTATGAAATAATCACATCATAACTATTTAATAACTGAAGTTTTATAATGGCATGTGTACACATGATTTTGTTTTGGTGTTAGTACATGTAGAAACTGTAGAGTAAGATCTATCATAATTTCATAGGCAATTATAGCAGAACCTTGATTAGACGGGTCCTACAGGAGTCGTTTGATCTGGGTCTACTCTGTTTGCAAAGGCGTGAAAAGATGTTTATAGATATGAGGTAATTAATGAGTTAAGTGTTCTAAGGTTGCTCCATATATATCCCACAATTAAAAGAAATAAGTCCACGTGAAATGCCCGTTGGTCCCTTTGCTGTTAAAGGTGGAGGAAGACCACAGAGGTTCTTCTGTGCACTGAACAATGCAATTTGTTCCATGCACATAAGAACCTCTGGGGTCTTCCTCCACTTGTAATTAGCTATACTGAAATACTATTAAAACGACGTAAACCCGATAAAAACCAAACCGAACCCTTTGTTGTTAAATAATGTTTGACCCATTTGTTCCCACGAGCCCATATATGGGACGTAGGCAAACCGTGTAGACTTAATGCAGTAGACAACGTAGACTTAATGCAGTAGACAACGTAGACTTAATGCAGTAGACAATGTAGACTTAATGCGGAAGTCAATGTAGACTGCTATGTTCAATAAATGAATGGCCGCTTAGGACAGGTTCTACTGTAAATCTATTGTTTCGCAGTCAAACCCTATATTGCTGCATCTCATCCGAACCTGTAGGATTAGTATATACAGTAAATCCTCTCTATAACGGCCACTAAATTACATCAAGTATTTGTGTTATATGCAGGTGACTGCTTAAAGCAAGGTGAAAGTAAAACAGAACGCATGCTCCTAGAGGAGCGTTCTGTTTTACTTTCAGCTTGCTTTAAGCAGCCACCTGCCCGAAATGCCAACAATTTAACACAATTTAGTGGCAGTTATAGAGAGGTTTGACTGTAGTTGTTATACCACTACAATAGAAATGTCATACTAGTAAAATGTATATTATATATCATATCCTGTTCGTAGCCGTTCTGTTCTATTCTGTTCTGTTTTAGTTTGGTCCGGTCTAGTATGTTCTGTCATGTTCTGTTCAGTTTTATCCCTATTCTAATCAATGTAATTCCTGTTCCAATAAGTTGTTACTGTTGTAATCAACCATATTCCTGTTTTAATCAATTGTACTCCTGTTGTAATCAATTATGTCCATGTTCTAGTCAAGTTTGTACATGTATCATGGTTTCGTCAATATTCTATTCGTTTGGCATTTTATTACTTCAAACGTACATGCATGAACCATTCTAATTGTGGAATTTGTAGTTTGTATCTTATTTGTTTCTATTATTATTCATCCAAATATGTTCTGTTCTATTCTGTTCGTCTGTATTTTGGCACGTCTACTGTAACCGGATATAAGGCAACATTACATCATATCGAAAAGCTCATTCCTTGATAGTATATCTCCAGTAAGTACCAGCAATATCTGCATGATGGTCTGTTACTGGCAGTTACAGTAATTTAAATTCTATTCTATTATTTTATGTTCTGTTCCATTGTACTGCATTCTGTTGTTCTACTGAATTCAGAGCTACAGATGAAGATGTGTACCTTACTAAATACTGACGTAATACTAAAATTGCCATTACTCCTCCACGGAACCCTGTACTGTGACCACTCTTTAGAATCTAAAGTGTGGTCACAGTATAGGGTTTGCTGGAGAATTGACGATTTTAGTATTTGGGTACGCAACTTTATCTACATTCTAAATTACGCTCGATCATGTAAACAGACATCAATGTAAGTTAGACACTCCTCGAAAGTCGGTTTTATATCTTTCAAAGACGCTCAAGAAGAGGGCGTTATCATTTTCAAAGAGTTGCTTTGTGCACATTTCGTTGCTAGATTTACAGCACATACTCAGTTTGACTGGGCCTACTTTATTTTTTGTACCAGTCCATACACGCACCAGCCGCACTGACAGCTTTATTACGTGTCAACACAACTTACAAAAGCACACTTTAAACTTTACAAGATTATGCGAATGACACTTAGCCCATTCATGCCCAGTGTCATTAAATAGGGACATAGACAAACACTGTAGGCCTCCTCATCCATACTCTATTTCTTTACCCTGTCAGTCATTCCCTGCTTCCACTTCCTTCATCCTCTCCCCTCTTCGTCTCTCACTATGCTTTCATCTTCTCTCATTTCTTTAAGTTTCGTTCTTTTTTCTTCTTTGTCTCTCGTTCTTTCTTTACTTTCTTTGTACTTCTTTCTTTCTATCCAAAATGCCATTCTCCTTATATATTTATACTTCCCCGTCTCTTCAGCCTTAAACGCTTTGTTCGTGTTTCCTTGTTTGTGAAGTTCACCGAAATATGTCCTTCCCGTTGTTTCGTGCTCTCATCTCTCTGTCTCTCATATTCTCTCTTCATCTTTGTTTTACCTTTAATTGTTTCTTCTCTTTTTGTCGTTGTTTTCTTATGTCTCTCGTTACTTCGTTTTGGTATTATTTTTCTGTATGTTTTTGTTTTACTTGTTACTAGTTTCTGTCCGTTTTTCCATTATTCATAGATATCTTTATATTTTCCCATCTCTTCACATCTTAACGATATTTCTTTGTTTCCTTGTTTGTGAAGATCACCGAAACCAAACATTGTAATGTATATACCCTGTCATCTTACTGTATAGCATACATATTTTCAGTTGCAAAAGTTTTTTTTATGATAAATTCAAATAAGGTGGAAACATGGCTGATCTGAACACTCTATTAGGTATCACAATCAGTATAGAGAAGGTGACAGCTTACTACAGCGTGGAAGTCATGCCGAAAGCTCCTCTAGGGGCTTTGTGCATAACTTCACCATGTAGTAAGTTTTCACCTACCTTAAGCGTTCTCAAGTTTTCTTTATTGAAAATCGGATTGGCGAGGGCTTATGCAGAACTCATTTAGATTTAGAACAGGCCTATTAACATGCCGTTACATAACGTGTAGACCCAAACCAGACAACTTCTGCATGGGCCGTTTGATCAGGGTCCGCTCTGTTTGCGTGTGTGTATTTTAACCGTATTCGCCAAAGCAACAACTCCTGTTTTATACACTGTAATAAAAAGCCAGCTATTATATATTTCAGACGTCAGTATTTCGTATATGAGTATTAGTAAGGGAAAGGGTTAACTACTCTCAAATGAGGTAATAAAGAGCGTGTTCTTTTAGTTTCATTAACAGAAGTTTGTCAGTGTTCTTTGCTTGCAAACTTTGTTTTTAAATTCGCTGAGCATTCAGCATACACAAGATACTGCCTCAGAAATACAGCTTGGTTATGTTAAGTTATGGTCTTGTTGAGGGTAGAGCAACTGGTACTGTTGGCCAGCGTTTAAATCGCAGTAGTGCATTGTAAGTATTTGAGCAGAATAGTCTCCCCTCCCGTTAATTAGACGTGTCTAAAGTGAATATATGATACAATAATCACTGATTAAATATATGCTACATGATCGGCTAATACTGAAATATTTGCATAAATTAATGCATTCTTTGTGTGGTAAGCATTATTCATTTTCACTAATGGGGTGGATACTCGCTGTAAATGCATTCAAAATGCTTTTTTCGAATCCCCTTTGTTGTCTGAAATACAAGTTTATCGACGTTTACATATGTATAGTTCTCCTTTAATATCTTACATACAGCTCGCAGTCAATTAGACAGTTACAACACGCAGTCAATTAGACAGTTAACCCTTTCAATCCGGAACATGCATGCACTGTTATATTCAAACAGTGTAGACACAGATTAGAGGGTTCCTAGATGAGCCCTCTGATCAAGCACTTCACTACTTGTCATTCAAAATCCCCTATGCGGTTTAATTTAATATTTCCGTTTTCATGTACCGGCATTTCCCCATTAAATACTACTTTATGTTTTGGTGAATTTGCAGCGGTACAGTCACCAACAGAAACCGTGCAGATGCTGCTGACCGAAGTAGATGATGACCAGCACCAGCCTCACTCCATGTTCTGTCAGTTGGACCTCCTTAACACATTTGGCACAGAGCGACAATGGCGAGAATACGCCAGGTAAACTATAGTGTTCATGTTTAAGGTATTACATGTACATCTAGTCCTACGTTGTTATCGGGCAATGTCGGAAGCTTTCGGAATAACGTTCAAAATTGGTCGTGAAACATAATTATCGGCTAGTCTAGGTAAAAATCGGACTAAGAGTGTAACAGGTCAACTGTAATGTGTCTGTTTAAACCTTTGAATGCAATAGAAACCATTGCAATGGTTGTAACAAACATTGTAGATCCAGATCAGAGGGCTGCTCTTAGATTGCTCTGATTGGGGTCTGCACAGTTTGTCATTCAATGTCATCTTGTAAAGATATGCATTAAATTATGAATGGACTCTATAGTTGAACATTATTGGACCATTTCACTTTGAGTATTCAATATTGCAAGGGTTAAGGTATTCGCCCTACCTTGTCATCGGTCAATGTCGGAAGCATTCGGGATCACGTTCTAAATTGCTCATAACACTCGCTATATCATTCCATAAGCAAATAATGCAGACGCTGATCAGACGACTTCTACAGGAACCATCTGACTTGGGTCTATCCTATTTGCAAAAACGTTAAAGGAAGTACTTTTGGAGTAAAGCGTTATATTTTAGTGTGAAAGTTCGTGTTTAGTCATATACGTGTACATGTATGCAGTAAGATACTAAACATAAACTACATGTTGATTTACAGATGGGTGAAATATGAAGAGGATTTAGAAGAAGGTGGTGAGAGATGGTCCAAGCCCCACGTGGCCTCACTCTCCCTGCATTCCTTGTTCGAGCTCCGGTCCACCATCCTAAACGGCGCCTGTATACTTGACCTCGATGCCTACCATATATCCCAGATCGTCGGTAATATAATCTTACTTGGCACATTCCGTAAAATGCTCAGAACTCTCCATACAGTATTCGGGGTGTTCCGTATGTTACTCGGGACATTCATATTAGCCGTATTCGACTGGCCCTGTATCAATAAGCAACGATAATAATTGATGACATACAGTGGTACCTCGATTCTGATAACTCGAACTTCGATATATCTCGAGTTAAAAATTGGGTCCTTGCAAAATGTGTACTATAGAATTGTTCATCACTGCATAGATCTATAGATCTATAAAGGCACGCGACAGCTTGATGCAGGTAGCAAGTAATGCTGAACTCTCCTACAACATCTTACAGCATAACTGGCGACCTGCAAGTCTATTGTCTTAAACTAGTTTCCATGCTGGAAATAGGCTGACCCCAACTCCTGTTATCTTGAAGTTAGTTGTATGGCCCGTTAACCCTTTCCCTCATATAAACGTGTTTTCACGTGTTTGCAAACAGAGTAGACCCAGATTAGACGGCTCCTATAGGAGCCATCTGATCTGGGTCTGCTCTATATGCTAATGGAATCAGATAAATATGTTTCTTTACTTTCTGAAATGGCTACAATGTTCCACCTTCCATATTTCATTATAACTATTTTGACCATGAATATTCATTAGACATTGAAATTTGTAATACACATAGAACAGGGAAAGGGTTAAGTTCGAGATATCGAGTTAAACCAACATTTGAAATAATTATGTCGTTTTATTTTAACAGATCTAGTTTTAGACCAAGTTATAAACAACAAAATGCTGGAAGAATCGCTGCGAGAAGACATCAGAAAAGTTCTGTTGGCCCCTCACGTGTTTGCCCACCAGAAACGGAAACGAAGCATTCTACCCGGAAGTGAGGCAGACCTCAAGAAGAAAAAGTCCTTTTCCAGCAGAGGTGAGTTTTCCATCATACTACTTTGGACCAATCGGAAATCCCCGGCGCTAAGTATGACGTCATATATGCCCCGGATGTGTAAAGACTTTCTCCACAAAAAAAACCCAAAAAAACCCAAAACACAAACAAAAAAAACCACTGTGACGACACCTTAAAACTGTTTCACCGCCGAAGTCGTCGGGAAGCCAATCACAGGCATCGCTGCAATATGAGAAGCTGTGACTACCTTAGCGAACAGTGTGGATCCAGATGAGATGGCAAGTTACTCTGGGTCTCATCAGGATCAAAACTGTTTGACATACCATTTACGTGATAAAGAAGAAATTGAAGATATCCACTCTGAAACTTAAAGATAGACGACATGGTTTGCGAGGGGAAATTATCTGGTCCCGATAGATTTAATTAATGACGCTTAATATACAGACGTTTGTGAAGTTCCTTACACTATACTCCATTAATATAGTAAGACTTCTTTAACCCATTCTCTCCTATAGGCCTACTGACGCATTTTTGCGCCTCTGTAGATCTCATTCTTTGAAACCATTGTGATAAATAGAGCATTTGCTCCATAGGAGCAAATGCTCTATTTGTCACAATGGTTTCAAAACTACATAATTCTAAAACTTCACATTTTCTATAGTTAATGCTCATTTTCGGTAGATTAATTCAAAGAGGTTGGGTATAAAAATAGTCTAGGAGGGACTTCCTTAAACCGAAACTCTAGTCAAGATTTATTGAACTATTTAACGCTGGTGGTTACGTAATTGTATAGGGTGAAAATCATTTGGCAGCTTTCAGCATTTACCTCTGCATTTCTTAAAAAAAACTCAAATTGATTTGAAAATGGGCTTCCGGTTGAGAGAGGTTTTACTGTACAATAAACATTGACGCCACCAACATCATCATCATCAATCATCAACAACAACAAAAAAACAACAGCAGTAGTGCACGTACGAAAACAATAATATGCGTTCTGATCCCGATGTTTTTAATACGTTTTGCGTAAGCCTGATGTAACTCCAAGTCTGACCAATAAAATGCTTGAGAATTAACAGGTACAGTCTTCTTAATAAATCACTGCTCGTTTACATGTACAGTAAAACTCCTCTAAAACGAACGTTCAGATTAGTATAAATATCGGTCTTGGGGACAGGTGACAGCTTAATGCGGGGCGAAAGTCATACAGAAAGCTCCTCTGTGAGCTTTCTGCATGACTTTCAGCCTGCATTAAGCAGCCACTTGCCTGCCTAAAAGCTTTTAAATTCTTCTCTACTATAAGTTTGGTTAAGAGGGATTTTACTGTCTTGCTACACTTATTCTCTTCAGTAAAACTATTATTTCCATCTACACTAATATTAGGATGCTTACCCTATTTCTTTCAAAATAAACAAAAAGAGTCTAAAATGGAGCAGATCCTGGTTAGACACTGATAGATCTGGATCCAAACTGTTTGCAAGGGTAATGCAATGGTCACTTGCTGTGTGCTAAAATATAACCCGATGCCAGTTACAGTCCGCATTTACATGTATAACCCCTTGACCGCATTGTCCAAAATGTTTGTGTCCAAACTGACCACATACGTCTTGTCCACGCGTCATGTCTGTCCTTTGTGGTTTCTCATCATTTCCCTGTTTTCAAGGATGACTTATGAGAAGTTTTCACTCATGAATCATTTAACCTTCAGCACTCTGTCCCAGATGAATCTTAACTTTCTTAACAAACAAACAAACAATATAATATTTCAACAATGAAGTCGCCGAAAAGTGATTATAGTAAAATCGGACGTTAAACCGAACGTAACAATTAGCATTAATTACCACTTCCAGACAGGTGGCAGCATAATGCAGGTGTGACCACTATGTTGTGACCACTCTTTAGCTCTATCTCCTCGAGAACTTAGTGTTTAGTGGAGAAATAAAAGAACTATTCTTTATAAAGTTCCTCTGAATACATCTGATTATTCGTTCTATCCCGATACTCCATAAATCCGCATTTCTACGCCTTTGCAAACAGAGTAGACCCAGATCACCCGGCTCCTGTAGAAGCCGCCTGATCAGGGTCTGCTCTTTTTGCTTATGAGCTGATATAGATTAAATTCTACTGATTCTGTCAGGATAAGAATCCCCTTGTCCATTGTGCCATTATAAAAAAATCAGTTCATTTATATTCATGACGGCATTATTTGTTCCATAAATATTCACGGAGGAAAGGGTTAATACAACTACAAGTTATGAGTGGCTCCTTATCAAACAGTTTGTACAAATATGACCAACACGGTTTTTGTCAGGGTCTACACTTTTAAAAAGAAAATAATGTATTATAAGCAGCGTGGCAGGCGCCGATTGATGTTGCAATAAAAACACTAACTCCTACCAATATACTTGCCCCTGACAAGTACCCTGTCAACTCTTTCACCGCCATAGGCGAATATGTGATAACCTTTGCAAACAGGTTGGATCCAGTGGAGACGCCGAGTAACTCGGCCGTGTAACTCGGCGTCTCCCCAGGATCCAAACTGTTTGTCATAGGTTATATTTCTGTAATTTTCTTTAAAGAAAACGTCATTTTGAAACCTGTAGCAGGTGGCTATCTTAACAGATAAAATTTATTTTGCCTCGAAAGGGTTGATAACTGTCGTAGTGAAAATAAAAGTCACTCAGATTCACACCACCATAACTGCGTTTATTAATTATGAACGAGGTGACAAGGTGTCAAGGGCGCCAGTCCTCTACTAACTACTGCAGCCATCCAGTGTTATATCAACATTGTCCTACTAACGAGAATTTGAAAAATGAAGGCAGTGACCACCAAGTAATGGTCCCAAGGTTATAAAACGTTCACGCTTGGATCTGAGAGATCATTGTCAAGCATCGGATTGGTGACATTTTGATTTTTATTCAAAACATAACCAATCAGATGCTTGAGAATGAACTCAGACTCAAGTATAATGTTTTTACTACCTCTAAACATGCACTGCCTGTCACTCCCACGCAGCCATGTGTATAGATGCTGCTGAACACATACTATAGCATATCCCTTCTACACAGACCACTTAATGAAAAGATATTGGTGTCTTTAAAAGTACACGACTGCTTAATGCAGATCGAAATTACCACAGAAAGCTCTTACTGGGGCTTTCTGCATTATTTTCATCCTGCATTAAGCTACCACGTGCTGGTATAACCAGAATTACATTGAAATTTGATGGTCGATTCAGAGGAGCTATATTGTTTTAAACTATTGATTGCGTCAGCAACTGTATTCCACTGCAGCGACTGATCTGAGTCTACCGAGTGTGCAAATATCCAAGTACAGGATCAAACAGAATATATGTGAGAACCTGTAGTACGGTAAAACTCCTCTAAAACCACCACCATAACTTCCGTGCTACAGTAAGCATCTAGCGTCTTTTAAAGACAGCTATGTTTATTCGTAAAGTGTCTCTTTAGAGGGGGTTCACTGTAATTGTTATGATTTATCTTTGAACACTTTCGGCGCCAAATTTCTCATTGTCGTCTGCAATCCAATTGTGTTAAATCATTCGATAAAATAAGGAATTGAGACAAGTAAATGCAAATTTCAAAAGAATAAAGGACATAAATTATATAGTAATAGAATTTGAGACAAAAACAAAAGTCCCTGATCCGGGGCTGCACTATTTGTTGTGGTGCATTTTTGCAACATTGGCGGTGAAAGGGTTAATTAGGTTTATTGTGGATATTATCACTTTAATTAAGACATTCTTTATAAACAGGGTCCAGTGCAAAACTCGTGTCCAACAAAAGTTTCCCAAATATGGAGAACGTGAATGGAGACTTGAAAGAGAGTGCCTCTTCGGCTAAGGTATGTACTTAACCCTTTAATCCATGAATATTCATATGAGAAATGATGTCTTCATGAATATTAATTAGCTTAGTGTTTATAATGGCATATGTACAATCTTTTGCTATTTTCCATGACATGAACTGTAATACCAGATCTACATAATTATATAAGCAAACAGAACCTTCCTGGCCAGATTTCCAGATAAGATGCGTACATTCAAACATTTTCAAGAATAGCTCCTTTATTTCTCCACCAGACCCCTATACTGTGACCACTCTTTAGAAACGTCTGCTGTGTAAATGGCATTATCATGCTTCTTATTATTTTGACCACTCGCAGACTCGCAGTTCTTAGAGGAGCCCTCTTATCAGGGTCTGCTCTATTTGTAATTCATAATCCTCTAACCTCTCACACTGAGTGGATTCTGTAGTTAACCCTTTCCCTGATGAATATTCATGTAAAAAATAATGACGTCCTGAATATTAATAAGATTTTTATTATAATGGCATATGAACATAGGGATTTTTACCTGAAGCAGAAGCTGTAGAATCAAATCTATATTACACCATAAGCAAACAGAGCAGACCCTGATCAGACGGCTCCTATGGGAGCCGTCTGATCTGGGTCTTCTCTGTTTGCAGATCTGCGAAAATGCGCTTACATAAGGGAAAGGGTTAAAAACTGATGACGTATTCTACTCTGATACTTCAGGATTGAAAAGGTTAATACGAGACTAATGTAGCAGAAACATCATACAATTATAGGAGCTGTCTGCATTAATTTTGTCCAGCATTAAGCCTTTCCCTGTTCTATGCTTATTACAAATTTCAATATCTACTGAATATTCATGGACAAAATATTTCTGATAAATTATGGAAAGTGAAACATTGTAGCTATTTTAGAAAGTATAGAAACAGGTCTATCAAATTCCACTAGCAAGCAGAGCAGACCCTGATCAGACGGCTCCTCTAGGAGCCGCCTGGTCCCGGTCTACTCTGATTGCAGATGCGTGAAAAGGTGTTTATATGATGGAAGGGTTAGTCGCCCATCTGCTGTTAACACATTCGCTCATATTCACACTTTCAAAACTACAGTATTCTAAAATGTTCTTTTTTTCCCCTGTAAATGCTCATGTTCGGTATACTTTTTCAAAGAGGTGGCGTCTAAAAATAGTATATGAGGAAATAGGTGTAAGAAACCGATGTTTATGTCTTACAAATGTATGTGATCGCTTTAGAAGCGCCCTGCTGTAGTTTATAAGTACATGTAGTAATATCCTGGATTAAGTTGGTAAAAAATCTGCAATCTCTTACAGCTCAACGTTGACTTTATGCGGAAGGTCCCGGATGATGCACAAGCGTGTAACGTGATGGTGGGAGAGGTCGCGTGCTTGAAATACGAGATTGCAGCGTTCGTCCGTCTGTCCGAGGCCAGGACTGTAGGAGAAATCACAGAAATTCCAGTGCCAACCAGGTTCATTTTTATCATGCTGGGCCCACCTGGCAGTGAAACAAAAGCAATTGAATTGGGACGATCATTTTCAACGGTTATGGTCGATGAGGTAATAAAATCGTTAGACGCTTTATACATGCAGTAAAATATCACTAATCCGAATATTCGATAATCCGTTTTTTACGTTAATTCGAACACTCGCTACATGTACTCCGAACATGCGTATAAGTTTAGTTTTCGATCTGTATGATCAAAGGTATGCAGTAAGCTCCCGGAAACTCTCTGCATTCTATATGTTCTTCTCTGCTGCAATATAATTATATAATTACATATTTATTCAAAATATGTTCTGTACATGTTTTAATTCATTTTATATGTGTTTTTGTTATATATATGTGTATGTATTGCATCAAGCTATACACTGTGAATTTCATTTTTTACTTCAAATTATATGTGCCCCACTGCAATGTATATGTGACTCATGCAATTTATATATACATAGCTCTGACTGCTATTAAATTTATAGTGCATGACCTGTGAGAAATGACAAAATGACATCTAATTAACCTTTGACCTGCTGTTTGCTGATGAGTAAGTACCTATGCAGACAGTTTGGATCAAGATAAGAGGCAGAGTAACTCGATGTCTCATCAAGATCCAAACTGTTTGACACTCTGGTAGCATTTTGAATGTAGTTTGAATGTTGAAAATGTAATGGGGGAAAATTCTGTAGAATAATTTGTTCCGCAGGCTAAATATTAAGACTGATATTATGTATTCAATTAATCTACAAAGAAAAGAGAGGGGATTCAAATCACTTGTCAGTGCAGTAATTAATGTGACCAGCCAGCCAATGAAAATGTACAGAGAACACTGTGATGAACCAATGATATGTGTAATAAGCTTACTTCCTTTGAGGTCAGGTTGACCTTTTTGTTCCTGCACGTGTTACTTGTGAGACAACGATATTGTACAGATCAAGCGGTCTGCCTCGGAATTGTCTATGTAGTCAATCTTGCAGATTGCTTTAATTAACATTTAACTTGATTATTATTCATTTAATGCCCCAGTCGCATTTACCACGGTTCCCATACGGTCTAAACTTTCTACAGCCACGGTCGCCGCAGAATTCCTACGGCCATATTCTGCAGTGGTCACATGTACTACGGCCGCCGTACGGCCGCCGTAGAGCAGATGTGACTGGGTTTTTATTTAGTAATAAAAACATTATGAGAATGTATAGGCTGATTTTGTATAAGCCCATACATATAAACACACGGTAGCTTGGCCATGGCAGATTATGTAGACTCGGCTCTACACTTGAACTTCGATAACTCGAACTTCAAGGGACCACACAAATTAGTTCGAAAAAAACAGAAGTTCGAGTCATCCGATTTCCAATCTGAACAATTTCTTAAGGCCACAAGTTAATACAGGTCTAAAGCAATGCTGAAAGCTTACTTTAGACCTGTATTAAGCTGTCACATATGTTTCTAGATATCTGTAGGGATACATTATTAAAGCAATTCTGTATTGTAAGTTTTGGAAGGACTGAACTTTTTGTTCGAATTATCCCGATGTTCGAGTTATACAAGTTCGAGATATTGAAGTTCAACAATTCTATAAGCAAAACGAGCAAACCCTGATCAGATGGCTCTGTTTACAAATTTCTAACAAGTACAGGGTTTTAAAATATTAAAACATGGAATAGAAATTAATGTGTTAACACTTTACTCCATAAAGACATCTTGCTTCGCCTTTGCAAACAGAGTAGACCAATAGCCCACGGCTTCTGTAGGAGCCGTCTGATCAGGGTCGGCTCTGTTTGCTTATGATACCGGTATGATATAGATACCGGTACAATTCTACAGTTTATGCCATGGCTAAAACTTCCCGTGTCCATGAACTATTATAACAATTATTCTAATTAATATTCATGATGCTATTAGGTCTTACATGACTATTCATGGAGTAAAAGGTTACACTGACCGAATGGGAAACTGAATAACACTGACAATGTAAATGTACCTAGCCCATAGTAAGCTGAATTCATCTAAATACAAGAAAATAGTAAAATTCATAGCTCTAATGCGACCCACTTTATGAATGAACATAATTATGTGTCTTTAAAAACTGGTGGTTATTAGACCCTTTCCTTGTCAATATTTTTTCCAAGTTTTAATACCTTTCAATATTCAAGGGCAAAATATTTATAATGAAATATAAAATGTGGAACATTGTAGCCATTTCAGAAGGTAAAGAAACAGATCTCTCAAATTCCATTAGCAAACAGAGAAGACCCTGATTAGACGGCTCCTCTAGGAGCCATCTGATCTGGGTCTACTCTGTTTGCAGATGCGCGAAAACACGTTTTTTATGAGCAAAGAGGTAAAAATGTGGTTACTCGATGCACGACGAAACGGAACCTACAAATTACTCGAGATAACGGTAGTCGAGTCACCCTATACATAACTTGGAACCTTCCTCATTGTGATAGCTCAATGCCGGTCAAACTAATGATGGAAGCTCCTGTCGAAACTTTCAGCATTACTTGCGATCTAGCTGCTATCTAGCTGTCGCATGTCTTTATAGATTTGTGCGTTGGTGAATTTTAGAACGTTTTCTGTATTACTAGTTTAAAAAGGATTACAACAGTGCCCATTTTTATATTATCTCCCTTTCCTACCAGATTTATCGAGAAGTGGCATACAAAGCTCGCAACAGACAGGAAATTCTGACAGGCTTGGATGAGTTCTTGGATCAGGTAACGGTCCTGCCGCCCGGAGAGTGGGATCCCAAAATCAGGATCGAACCACCAGAGAAAGTTCCTTCCCAGGCAAGTGTATTCTGCGAGAACAGTTAACAGCTTGGTCAGCTTCTATATAATTAACAGTATGTCCTGTAGATAATAATGAAAATCAAATAGTACAATAATAATGATGCTGATAACGATGATGATGATGAATGATAGTGGTATTGACTACTTCTACTACTACTACTACTACCACCACCACTACTACTACTACTACTACTACTACTACTACTACTACTACTACTACTGCTGCTACTGCTACTACTACTACTACTACTACTACTACTACTACTACTACTACTGCTACTACTACTACCACCACCACCACTACTACTACTACTACTACTACTACTACTACTACTACCACCACCACCACCACTACTACTACTACTACTACTACTACTACTACTACCACCACTACTACTACTACTACTACCACCACCACTACTACTACTACTACTACTACTACTACTACTACTACTACTACCACCACCACCACTACTACTACTACTACTATTACTACTACTACTACTACTACCACTACTGCAACTACCACTACTACTGCTACTACTACTACTTCTACTACTACTACTACCACCACTACTACTACCACTGCTACCACTACTACTACTACTACTACTACTACTACTACTACTACTACTACTACTACTACTACTACTACTACTATTACTACCACCACTACTACTACTACTACTACTACTACTACTACTACTACTACTACTACTATTACTACTACTACTATTACTACCACCACTACTACTACTGCTACTACTACTACTACTACTACTACTACTACTACTACTACTACTACTACTACTACTACTACTATTACTACTACTACTATTACTACCACCACTACTACTACTGCTACTTCTACTACTACTACTACTACTACTACTACTATTACTACTACTACTACTACTACTACTACTACTACTACTACTACTACTATTACTACTACTACTATTACTACCACCACTACTACTACTGCTACTACTACCACTACTACTACTGCTGCTCCTATTACTACCACCACTACTACTACTGCTACTACTACTACTACTACTACTACTACTATTACTACCACCACTACTACAACTGCTACTACTACTACTACTACTACTACAACTGCCTATTAATATTTCTGCTAAGTAGTATCTGATTCCTTAAACAGGAAAATATAATTTTGTGGAATTTACAAGATTTTGTTTTGAACTTCAACAGGAATCAAGGAAGACTCAAAAAGCAGTAGCCCATGCTGGTCCCCACACCCTGGCTGTACAGCCGGCAGAGTTTGAATCTCATGCCGATCCCAACCTGGTCCGAACCGGAAGGTGAGTATTGTTCTTGTGATGCAGATGTAGTAACAATGAAAACACTGTATGAACAGAAGTAGTGGTAGTAACATTAGTAGTAATAATAGTACTATTAATAGCAACAATGTTAGTTTTAGTTGTAGTAGTAGTTATAAAAGTAGAAGTAGTAGTAGAAGCAGTAGCAGCAGCAACAACAGCAGCAGCAAGAGTAGTAGTAGTAGTAGTAGCAACAGTAAATAGCAGTAGTAGCAGTAGCAGTAGAAGCAACAGTAGTAGTAGTAGTAGTAGTAGTAGTAGTAGTAGTAGTAGTAGTAGTAGTTGTAGTCGTAGTAGTAGTAGTAGTAGTAGTAGTAGTAGTAGTAGTAGTAGTAGTAGTGTAGTAGTAGTAGTAGTAGTAGTAGTAGTAGTAGTAGTAGTAGTAGTAAACATCATTAACAGACTCGGTGGACGTCGTTATGCAAACAATACCCGGGCAAGTCGTAATGCAGAACTTCCCTGAGGAAGTCGTTATACAGTCAGTCCCTGAGGAAGTCGCTATACATGTATAGACAGTTCTTGGGGAAGTCGTTATATAGACATTCCCTGAGGAAGTCGTTATACAGACCGTCTATGAGAAAGTCGTTATACAGATAGTCTCCAAGGAAGTCGTTACATAGACAGTCCCCGAGGAAGTCGTTATACAGACCGTCTCTGAGAAAGTCGTTATATAGACAGTCCCCGAGGAAGTTGTTATACAGACCGTCTCTGAGGAAGTCGTTATACAGATAGTCTCCTAGGAAGTCGTTATATAGACATTCCCTGAGGAAGTCGTTATATAGACAGTTCTTGGGGAAGTCGTTATATAGACAGTCCCCGAGGAAGTCGTTATACAGACCGTCTATGAGAAAGTCGTTATACAGATAGTCTCCAAGGAAGTCGTTACATAGACAGTCCCCGAGGAAGTCGTTATACAGACCGTCTCTGAGAAAGTCGTTATATAGACAGTCCCCGAGGAAGTTGTTATACAGACCGTCTCTGAGGAAGTCGTTATACAGATAGTCTCCTAGGAAGTCGTTATATAGACAGTCCCTGGGGAAGTCGTTATACAGATAGTCTCCTAGGAAGTCGTTATATAGACAGTCCCTGGGGAAGTCGTTATACAGATAGTCTCCTAGGAAGTCGTTATATAGACAGTCCCTGGGGAAGTCGTTATACAGATAGTCTCCTAGGAAGTCATTATATAGACAGTCCCTGGGGAAGTCGTTATACAGATAGTCTCCTAGGAAGTCGTTATATAGACAGTCCCTGGGGAAGTCGTTATATAGATAGTCTCCTAGGAAGTCGTTATATTGACAGTCCCTGGGGAAGTCGTTATTCATACAGCCAGTCCCTAATTAAGTCGTTATACAAACAGTCCTCGGGGAAGTCGTTATAAAGACAGTATTCAGGGAAGTCGTTATATAGACAGTCCCGGGAAAGTCGTTATACAGACAGTATCAGGACAGTCGTCATACAAACAGTCCCCGGGGAAATCGTTTTTTAGACAGTCCTTGGGGAAGTCGTTATACAGACAATCTCCGAGGGTGTCGTTATACAGACATTTCCTGAGGAAGTCGTTATAGAGATAATCTTCGGAAAAGTCGGTATACAGATAATCCCTGAACAAGTCTTTATTGTCGTTATACGCGTCTCCCACTGTCCGGAGTTTGAGTTAATTTCAAACTACGCCCTGTGAACAGTATGAGCAGTCTACAGTAAACACTAACTATTACAGGTTATTCGGAGGTTTGGTGGATGACGTCAAACGCAAGCTGCCATGGTATGTCAGTGATTATACAGACGCCCTGCATATCCAGTGTGTTGCTTCGACAATCTTCCTCTTCCTAGCCACCCTGACGCCCAATGTCACATTCGGCGGTCTGCTCGGACAGGCAACCGACCAATACATGGTGAGTTCACATATAAGGTTATAACGGCTACATGGTGAGTACGGATATAAGGTTATTACGGCTACATGCTGGGTACGGATATAAGGTTATTACGGCTACATGGTGGGTACGGATATAAAGTTATTACGGCTACATGGTGAATACGGATATAAGGTTATTACGGCTACATGGTGGGTACGGATATAAAGTTATTACGGCTACATGGTGGGTACGGATATAAGGTTATTACGGCTACATGGTGAGTACGGATATAAGGTTATTACGGCTACATGGTGAGTACGGATATAAGGTTATTACGGCTACATGGTGAATACGGATACATGTATAAGGTTATTAACGCTACGTGTGAATACGGATGTAAGGATATTAGCGCTACATGTGAGTACGGATATAAGGTTATTAGCGCTACATGGGGAATATTACGGGTATATGATGAGTATGGATATAAGGTTATCACAGAGGATATGACAGTTTAACTCATTACCTCATAGGCTATTTTTAGACCCAATCTCTTTGAATAAACCGAAAAGGAGCGTTAATTAGAGAAAAGGAAACTTTTAAGAAGTGTATAGTTCTGAAACCATTGTGATAAATAGAGCATTTGATCCTATAGGAGCAAATGCTCTATTTATCACAATGGTTTCACAAAGTAACTTTTACAGAGTCGTCAAAAGTCGTCAATATGAGCGAATGGGTTAATGCATGTCGGAAGTAATTAGTAAACAACATTTCTGTAGACGTGCATTAAGATGTGAGCTTGACAAAAACCCAGATTAGAAATCAAATTAACTTCTCGAAGTAATTTGTATGGTCCCTTGAAGTTCTAGAAACTGAGGTTCAAATGTACATGTAAATGACTAGTATTGTTGTAATGTTACTACGGACATATCATAAACAGGGATATAAAGCAGGTACAGGTATACGGTGAGTACATATATAAGATAATATACGGGTATATATTGAGTACGTATATAAAGTTATTACGGGTATAGAGTGAGTTCTGGTTTACTGTAAGTACGGATATGTGTTGGAAATTAAATTCACACGCTATAACCTTTATGGCACCGGATAAGGCTCGTTTCATATAATATTATGATTGATATAAGCGATCATAAATAAACACAGCTCTACAGCTTATTTAACCCTTTCCCTGTTCTGTATGCTTTCAAAATTTCAATACCTTCTGTATATTAACAGACAACATGGTTATAATGAGACATGGAAGGCGAAACATTGTAGCCATTTTAGAAGGTATAAAAGAGATATTTTAAATTCCATTAGCAAACAGAGCAGACCATGATCAGACAGCTCCTATAGGAGCTGTCTGATCTGGGTCTAATCTGTTTGCAAATGTGTAAAAAGGCGTTTATATGAGGGAAAAGGTTAAATGAAACTACGGAATATTAGATGAATATTAGAAAACGACATTGCATGCAGATTTAATTCAGCGATAATACAGTACGGCAGTAAAGCAGAAACCTCATACGGGCACCATTCGGCATAACTTTAGTCTTACGCTACAATCCGCCTTTAAAATCTAGTAATTTACCTGTTTATTTGGTGGCTTTAGAGAGGTTCTCCTGTACTTTGTAAAATTAGAAAAGATACAACACGTTCGTGACACAAGCTGATATACGACGTAAGTCCGTCAATTTGAAGTAATAGGTAACACATGATTTGATATTAACTCTTTCGCCGTCAACGTCACAAAAACACACACACGCCATAACAATCAGTCATGCCGGCGTCTGATCAAGGACTTCATTCAGTCCCTAGTTACATGAGTTATAGATATGTGGTTATTCCTTTAAAATTTGGGAACAGAACAGATCCTTTATTTTCGTCACAGTTTACATAAAAGTAACAACATGTGAGTATGTAGCTCAATTCTTCATTTTATCGAATTGTTTAATAAAGCTTTATTGCAGACGACTACAGGAAATTTGATGCCAAAAGAATTAAATAGACAATTCTACAACTTTTGGTTAATACCCTAGAAACGAAAATTAACACGATCAAGTACGAATTTTACGTCATGGAAATGACCCAGCATTAAGTAGTCACCTACCTAAAATCTAAATTCTACATTACTAAACATTCGAACTCTCGAGTATTTTCTGTATATGAATATGCACCATTATCTATAGCTCTGTGATATGTGCTTTGTTTCAGGGAACCATGGAGTGTATTCTGGCGGCATCCATTGTTGGTATCCTGTTTGCTCTATTCGCTGGACAACCCCTGAACATCCTTGGTAGCACTGGGCCTATGTTAGTCCTGGAGATGATCTTGTACAACTTCTGTCGGTGAGTCGACCCAATTATTCCCCTTTTATTTAAAGAAAACACGCCCAGATCTTATTTTGGAACCTGTCTATTTTTATTGTTGAGGGGGTATAGCAAACAAACTATGTGCTGGTATTATTCATTGATATCGATGGTCATGGTCTGAGGACTCCTCCAGCCCTCTTCTCTGGGTCTACAATGTTTGCCTTTAACCCTTACTGCGTGAATATTCATATTAGAAATATAAAGATGTCACGAATACCAGTCAATTGTTATAATATCAAATAAACACAGGAATGTTTGAACACGGTAGACGTTGTAGAATCAGAAATATCTTAATTATTAAATAAACAAATTCAAACCGTTTACGCAGCAAACTCAAGGTAAAAGTGTATATAAGTCAATATAACATGCCAACTCAAGGTAAAAGTGTATATAAGTCAATATAACATGCCAACTCAAGGTAAAAGTGTATATGAGTCAATATAACATGCCAACTCAAGGTAAAAGTGTATATAAGTCAATATAACATGCCAATGCAAGGTAAAAGTGTATATGAGTCAATATAACATGCCAACTCAAGGTAAAAGTGTATATAAGTCAATATAACATGCCAACTCAAGGTAAAAGAGTATGAGGTATAAGTCAATATAACATTTACATGTATTATTTACATGTATATTTACATGTATAGTAATCTATATCTATAGCGACCATGCAAAATAAGTCTAATTCTAGTTTTTAAGACAGGTGGTGGCGTAACTCATTCCCCCCTAGACTATTTTTGGACCGAATCTCTTTGAATACATCTACCCAAAAGGAGCATTTACCAGAGAAAAGTAAAATTTTAGAATTTTGATGTTTGAAAACATTGTGATAAATAAAGCAAATGCTCCGTAGGAAATGCTCTATTTATCACATGGTGTCATAAAATGTCTTTTACAGAGGCGCCAAAATACGTCAGTGGAAGAGAATTGGTTAAATAAGGGCGAACGTCACACAGAATGTTCCTCTTGGACACTCTTGTTTATTCCTTATAGGCTTGCTATATAGACACAATCTGTTGTATATGCAAATGGTGGTTACAGTTACATTGCTGACAAATCCATGAACTGATAATAATAGAGTTAAAATCACTGACCATTCCTTTACCAATACAATAGAACATGTTTTAAGGATAAAAAAATCCTCAAAGAGTAGGCGAATTGTTTTCTGGTTCAAACCAGGTGGTAGTTTAATGCAGGACAAAAGTAATGCAGAAAGCTTCCACATAAGCTTTCTGCTTATATTTTGTCCTGTGTTAGTACAGTAAAACCTCTCTAAACCGAAACTATAGTAGAGACTAATTAAGATACTTTTAGGCAGTTGCCTGCTTAATGCAGGGTGAAAGTCATACAGAAAGCTCATAGAGGAGCTTTCTGCATGACGTTCACTCTGCATTAAGCTGCCACCTGTCACCAAGGCCGATATTTATGCCAAATTTTGTGTCCGGTTTAGAGAGGTTTTAAGCTTTCTGTTACATTTTGTTCTGCATTAAGCCTTCTCCTGTCTTCAAACTTCTGGAATTATATTTCATTGGAATGGTCGCTATAAAGAGGTTTCATTGTATTCTACATTACACGTTTATCTCATTTCTTTCACCAGTGACGCTGGGTATGACTTCCTGCCTCTGCGCTGTTGGATTGGTCTATGGACAACCTTCCTAATTTTGATAGTTGTCGCCTTTGACCTCAGCGCCCTCGTGCGGTACATCACCAGGTTCACAGAAGAAAGCTTTGCATGTTTGATCGCGCTCATCTTCATCTACGAAGCCTTTAAGAAACAGTTCCATATTATTGACCATTATGGAATCAATCCCCACCCAGAAATACCAGTGCCCACTGACTGTGAATGTTTCCCGCCAAATTACACTGCACCAGTCAACGTCTCTATGTCAACGATGTACGAGCTAACGGCGGATTTTCCAAATGCCATATTGGAAGGAGTCGACGTAGCTTATGACGTCAATGCCACCGATAACATGACGACTGTCATCTGGGCGAACCTGACCAAGGTAGCATGCGCATCACTGAACGGAACCCTAGTAGGGGACGGATGCGAGGGGTCACACTTCTACCCGGATGTATTCTTCTTCTCAATGCTGCTATTCCTTGGGACCTTTGTGATTGCCAATTCCCTGAAGGACTTCAAGACAAGCCCCTATTTCCCCACCTTCGTAAGTGTCTCATTCCCCGTTCCATTTGATATACCAAACACCTTGATTTCACCAAGCGTTTCACCTTTAAATAAACCCAAAATATGTAAGCCATGTTTTTTTTCTTATTTTGCATTTTCGTAACGTACGTATATGATTCCTGTCGAAAGCTGTGAATCGAGCAGGCATTTTATTACAGCTCGACGTTGTGTTTTTTTTAGGTTCGACAAATCTTCAGCGATTTCGCCGTTCTCATCTCTATCCTGTGCATGGTTGGGCTTGATATACTTGTTGGTATCCAGACCCCAAAACTTGACGTGCCGGCAAAGTTCCAGGTAGGCTAATATTCTATACAGACGTCTGTAAAATCACTTTAACCCATTACCCCATAGGCTATTTTAGATCCAGCCACATTGAATAAATCTACCGAAAAGGAGCATTAACTAGAGAAAAGGAAAATTTTAGAAATTTATAGTTTGAAACCATTTTGATAAATAGAGCATTTGCTCCTATATATGAGCAACTGCTCTATTTATCACAATGGTTTCACAAAGTGACTTCTACAGAGTCGTCAAAAGTCGTCAATATGAGGGAGTGGGTTAAACCGGATTTTTACCAGGTCTTATCCCTTTTAACCGGATTTAATCGGACTTTTACCTCTTTTAACTCATTACCTCATAGGCCAGTTTTACTCAAACTTTTTGAATAGATCTACTTATAAAGGAGCATGTGCTAGAAAATGGAAATATTAAGAATTGTGTAGTTTTGAAAATATTGTGATAAATAGAGCATTTGCTCCAGTGAAGCAAACCTTTTTCATGCTCTAATTATCAGAATGGTCTCAGGCAGTGACTTTTACAGAAGCACTAAAATGTGTCATTGTCCCCGGACTAACCCTTTACCACTCCTAACCGGACCTTTAGTAAATAAGAATTTAGATCTTTCTAAGCATGTGATTGCTTAACCCATTTGCTCCCAGTGGATTCTTCCATGTTTATATATTGGATTAGTCATTTTTTATCTAAGGGATGCATGGCCTAAATTTTCAATTTCGTTTTGTTTTATATTGAAATTCCTATCAGCAAACAGTGTAGACTCTGATCAGGCGCCGCATCATGCGGCGTCTGATCAAAGTCTACACTGTTTGCCTACGTCCCATATATTGGATCGTGGGAGCAAATGGGTTAATGGAGAATAAAGTTTTTGGAGAAAGCTCCTTTGGTTGCTTTCTGTAAGACGTTCACTTTTTATTAAGCTGCCACCTGACATTTTGACCTGCGGTGATACTAATTTGAAAGTCCGGTTAAGAGGGGTATTATTTTATTAATAGATTGTTGTTACAATACCAAATGACAAATGTATTATCAAGGCACTATTCTGTATGAAAAAAAACCCACACTTTTATTAACCCCCTCACCAAGTTCAAACCAAGGTCAAATTGAATATTATTATATTATTTTGTACTATTTAATGCTTGACACAGCCACAACAACTTTTTTCAGTTCATAGAGAATTTCTGAATATTTTCAGGTAACTTTATTCTGCGTTTTAAAACCTCATTTTCAGAATATATGTACTTCACAACAGCAGGTGTTAAGTGCTCGTGTGGCGGCCGTATAAAGTCACCCCGTACTTCATTCTCAGTGTTGTTATATTTTCTGGTCCTTCGAGATCATTAGTTTTGATGTTATTATGTTTTGAAAATTGAATACTGCTAAAGTCGGTGCTAGGGGGTGTGAGTAGTGTTGCACTTTTAATTACTACTCATGAACAGACTCAATTAAACCGAGTCTGCAATTTTCTCTTTTTGCATTTCTACTTTTGCTTTAGAAGGATCACCCATTTTCAGAATATATTAAATCTGTCAACATAACGTGTATGTGCAAGGGAGATAACTGGTGACTTATAATTACTGATTATTGTAATAAGACTGTGTATGTATGGATGTCTGTGCGCAAATGCCAAGTGTGAGCTTATGACGTAACTGCTATAAATAGAATGGTGAAAGAGTGGTACTTCTGAAATTGGAATGGCGAACAATTTCAGCCATTCAGAAAGTAAAATATATTTTAATCTGAAACACATAAATTGCCCAATTTAATTGTTAAGATGTTATATTCATAACTCTCCTATTCAGTTGTTCAGACAGAACTCCACTTCTTAACCCTTCACTTGCTGAATTTTAAAATGCATTTCTCCTTCTTAACCCATGCCCTGTTGTATAATTACATATATCTTCACTGTGTACAAGTATTTCGCTGTGCAATCACTGCTGTGAAGTGAACTGGTTGCACAATCAACTTGTAAATAGTGCAGACCCTGCTGAGACAGCTCCTGTAGCAGTGTCTCATCTGGATATTCACTATTTACAGGTTGGTATATTGACGTGAATAGCAACCGGAGGGTTAATTCACTCGCTGTGGCTTCCTAAATGTTAAAGTCTTAAACTGTTTAAACTAGTTAAAGTCTCTCTTAATAAAAACTACTACTGAGTACAAGGGGATGATTTCATAATCATTTCAATAGTAGACGATCTTTGACACGCATGTTTATTTCAGCCGACCAGGTACCAGGACAGAGGGTGGATCATTCTGCCATATAGTGAGAAGAACCCGTGGTGGACGAGTATTGCCGCCGTGATTCCCGCCTTCCTCGCTCTAGTCTTGATCTTCATGGACCAGCAGATTACTGCCGTCATTGTCAACAGGAAAGAAAACAAGCTGAAGGTAACAACTCACTATCATGTTGAATCTACTCTTTAAACTCTTAACCCTTTCCCTCATATTGACGACTTTTGACGACTCTGTTAAAGTCACTTTGTGAAACCATTGTGATTAATAGAGCATTTGCTCCTATAGGAGCAAATGCTCTATTTATCACAATGGTTTCAAACTACAAAATTCTAAAATTTTCCTTTTCTCTAGTTAATGCTCCTTTTCGGTAGATTTATTAAAAAAGGTTGGATCTAAAAATAGCCTATGGGGGAATGGGTTAAAGTGGCAACTGTATTTGGTACTGGTAGTTCAGCATTTTAAAAGATATTTGTCTACATATTTATAATCATCTCGGTGGAATTAGTTATATAACTACATGTATATGTTATTAATTACGAAGTAAAGGGTTAAATGTATATGGGAAAAGCGAACTGCCCTGTGTTCATACTCCATTGTAGAATATAATGTAATTAGTATTAATTATATCATTATTTCTTACATGAATATTCAACTGTTACGGGTCAATGCAGAATAGGGGTAATTTAGTAAAGTAATCTATGTTGAAATGTGTATGCAGTTACAGCCCGTCAGTAAGCCCTCTTTGAATATTTTCTCATTAATACAGAAAGGAAACGGGTACCATCTGGACATGTTGGTTGTTGCGGTGTGCATTGCCATAAACTCTCTTCTCGGTCTACCCTGGTATGTCGCCGCTACAGTGTCGGCCATTGCTCACATCATGTCACTGAAGAAAGAATCTGAAACCGCCGCTCCTGGAGAGAAACCTTTGTTCTTGGGCTGCAGGTTAGTAGTGTCCATGGTGTCACATAAAAACGCAAGCATTCGTCACGTGATCTGTTAAGGAATATAATTTCTTTTAGGATTGTATGTATGCTGTGACCAAGGGTAGACTGGATTAGAGGACACCTTTAGGAACCGTCTGATCAGGGCCTGCTCCGTTAGCTAATGGAATTTGATAGACCTGTTTCCTTAGTTTTTAAAATTGCAACAATTTTTCTCCTTCCATATTTCACTATAACTGTTTTGTCCATGAATAGGCATTGAGATTTGCAGAATTACTTACTGAGTAC